>JAGDQP010010588.1:0-55370 GCA_022664845.1 Lepisma saccharinum | reverse complement strand
AACGCCGTGTTGGTCAAACGCATGTAACCCTTGAAGCTAGAGTTTTTTACATAAATTATTATTACATAATTTTTTTAATATTATCAAGATTTGTGTTTTACCGTGTTGGTCGTATGCCGGTTATTATTGTTGGTCGTACGCCGTGTTGGTTCAACGCCGTGTTGGTTCAACGCCGTGTTGGTCCTACGCCGTGACGGTTTCGTGTTGGTCCAACGCCGTGTTGGTTCAACGCCGTGTTGGTCCAACGCCGTGTTGGTCAAACGCCGTGTTGGTCCAACGCCGTGTTGGTCAAACGCCGTGTTGGTCCAACGCATGTAACCCTTTTTAGATAGATAATGGTAGTAACTAGTCAAAAGTTAAAACACTGTATTTGATCATAGAGTTAGAAATATAAATAGAGGAAACCTTAGGCTGTTTTGTTGGAGCGGACAATGAAGCCAAGAGACGGAAGGGACGAGGCATTTTGGCCATATTAACTGGCCCCATATTTAGAGACCCTCTGTTCCGAGTATTGCCTCTCTGAGGTGCACTCATGCTCCTATCGAAAAAGGCAATCCTCAGAGTACTCGGTATAGAGGAACTTTAATGGAGCCACATGAGATGGCTGCCGATGAACCGTAATTTGGCTTCATGTGACGTCATGTATGTTCTCTCTATTTTCTTCCTAACTCTATGTATTTGATTGAAAATACCACTGTAGTGCCCCTTGAAGTTAGAAATAAGTTCAATGGGTGCAAATGGACGAAAAGGAATTTCACAGGGCAATTCAATGTTTATTTTCTATCAATTCCAAATCTAATTTCGCGCTGTATTTAGACATTTTATGGACAACTCTCTGCAGTTATTCTTGACATTTAAACGGACAATATAGAGGGTGTCCCCGAAATAATGGTGCAAACTTCGGGAGGCGATTATTCACATCAAAACAAGAGGAAAGTTCCTTCGAAGAAATTTAAAAAGTACGAATGATTTCGGAGATACACGCGCTCAAAGTCGACAACAGCATTCTTACAACTGACGTCATAGCTCCACACACATCGACGTAAGTTGTGTAGGTTTAGCAAGTTACTCTCGAAGTAGTCGTACCCGATACAACTATTTAAGCAATGCTTTTCATTGAGCGAGTGGCGCAGAAACAGATTTTGCAACCTAAGAATTCTTTTGTCAAGGAATCAAACGCTTTCATAGGTCAAGTATAGAATTCCCCTCGAAAAGGTACTCTCCAATCATAAGCATACCTTAAAATAGATGTATTGGGTACTACTTTGAATGTGATTTCCTAAGCCGACAGCGGTTACATAATTATTTGTCGAAATATGATGTAACTCATGATGATGCCGGCTTGACTTTGCGCGCCTGTAGTTCCGAAACGAATCAGATTTTGGAATTTCTTCTATTTTGTTTGTTTGTTTGATGTAAATAGTCACCTCCAGAAGATTGCACAATTATTTCAGGAATACCCTATATAGTCTGTAAATATTGTCGTCTATTTATTTAAGACCCTATTAGCTTAATTGGAACCTAACAAAATAATGTAAAAATAGCTTCTTCAAGATAATTCTTTACCAACTTTAACATGTTTTAGCTTGTTGTTCGCAGATTGGTAAAGAATACCAAAATTCAGTGTTGCCGAGTCCTGTCTCGGATGTCTTCATGTAAATATTTGATGGAGAATCTATCCATAAATACTTGAAGCTGCCACCTGGTGGTATGGGCTCCCACTTCACTTTCCTAGTAGACGGCACTCTGAGAAGAAAGAAGGGGGGAAAATCAGGAAACTTCATTGCTATTCTATGACCCTATAACAGAGAGGACAGGTATTAACGTATCCAAGCCATTATAATTGAAGGAGCTGGTCGATCAGGAATTCATAACGGAAGGTACGTCAGATACTGCATGCTTTAACACAACGATAACAGATGGCATCCAGTGTTGAGGGGAAATCCATACGTCACTTATGTGTTAAACAAGATCTTAGGATTTTCTATCACGTATAATAATAATAATAAAGGTATAACCTACATTTTCTAATATATTTCCGTGATGTTTGTAAAATTTTGAAAATACGTATCAGGAAAATATCTAACCTGTCTTTTTAAAATATTAAAAAATGCAAAAGGAATCAGAATGGAGAAATTATTTATAAGTACAAAGAAAAATAAAATGAGCTTTGAAAAATAGACGATTAAAAATCTTTCACCTTCCCAAGAATTGAACCCCGCCTGCCAATGATCGTACGCGCTATCCAATATACCAAGGCGGCAACTAGTAACCAACGGTTTGTTATTTACCTGTATGCTTCACGTACTTGAAAAGTTGAGTAAGAGATGGTTGTAATGATGTAACTTCAGCCATGTATTCCTCAGCGACTGGCATTAATAATATTTAGGCAATTGGAAGAGGACGTTTTCGGTATAGTAAATCAACCCTTAAGTAACGTTACCTTAAGATCCCTTATTCAACAGCGAAATGGTACAACTACACTTATCTATTACTAATGCTGTAAAGTACAACATGTGTAATTGCAATAGAGTTTCCAAAGCATTTTCTTGCACCTACCTCGACAGCTTAGACCAGTGTTCCGCAAACTATTTTCAAGTGCGGAATAGTTTTATTGGTTGGTAGGTTCAACGCGCTACCTAGCGCCTGCCCAAGGGCATGCCTCGAGGACCACCTGTGGTCCGCGGATCATAGTTTGCGGAACACTGGCTTAAACAGTAGAGCATGGATCGCAAGCAGGGAGGCTTGAGTTCAATTGTTGACCAGATAAGTTTTGTGCTTCACTTCTTTTCACAAACACATTACTATATTTACAACTCTAGCTACCACCTGTCAATAAATTATTCCTTTGCTTATTTCAGCATTTTCTACAAGTTTCAATGACATTCAATGTCAACCGATTATCAATGATGCATTGTTTAGATTACTAAGATTGCTACGATCATAAAAATCATGGTTAAAATAACTTACGTTTAGACTACGGAACTTAACTTGGTTATCATGCTTGTACTGCCATTGTTAGTAAAGAAACAGGTTGAAGGCTTAGAGTAAGGAATCTCCTTCTTCCATGCTCTAAGGTTACACGGTAGAAGTTTAAATTATAAAATACTGAAGAAAATGAATTGATTGTAGCGTAACATTTTGTAGATTAGTTCTGCCATCATTCTTTTATACTTTAAAAGTGGTACGCACCACTAGGATGCTATTTATTTCGATAAAGAAAGACATAAACTCACCAAGTGAGCTGCGCTTAATGGCCATCTTGCGTTTAGATAACTAACAAAAGAAGATAACCGTCGTGAGTTGACGCTGGTTAAATTTGAAACCCGCGTTAACAATAATTACCGTTTACATTAGTGAAATGATTTTGGTTAACGTTGAGCGTGATAAGATGTCAGCCATGTAAACAAGGCATGAAAGAAGACGGATTAGTGATCAGATTAATCATCTTTTCATTATTAGTGATGGAAACGCTAAATCTCACGTGATTTCACACAAAAATGTTTAACACAACAAAATTCGTTACAATCTAGACATTACTGACAAGGAATAGTACTCCGTTGACTCACTCCCTGTCCTGACGTCACTTCCGATTTCATTTACTCCCCAAGGGGGGCTATTCTCGGCAAGCTATGATGTGACTCAAGAGCGCGGTTGTCGGCAGAATAGTTAAGAGTAGTAACGGTTCTCGCGTACACCTTCAAAACAGTACTTCAGAAAGTGGCGGATTGTACCGCTGGCCCTGTTGTTACGAAAACAGAAGTACAATACAAGAAATATGCGTCTCGTGCTTTGAAAGTACTTGAACGGCAAATTTTGGAAATACATGAACTTTTCTTTCGTTATCGACAGCACAAATACAAATCGGAAGTACAGTTTATAACCTCGATTGAAATCGTACCGCTGAACCTACTTCTGAGTGGTCACGGGGACACGACTTCGGTTTTACTCGGCTATCTCCGGACTCCGCCATATTTCTTGCGTATCTTGACATGTGCAGGTGTTTACAACTATTGAAGAGTTAGAACAGGACATATCAAGGTGAGTAACATTATGAGTAGTGTATATGTTACAGTTATGAAGTAGATTATTCTTTATTGTATGATGACTCAGTTGAGACAAATTCTAGGATCCTGATTTTTTATTGAGAAAAGAGACGTATATTTAACTTATACATTTCTTTAAGTGTTAAGAAGTTATGTTAAAATTTTACGTACGTAATCTATTTTCGCAGTAATTTAACAAGAATTCTTAAAAGTATTCCTTAAATGAGGGTGACCGTACAAGCAAACGACCAGTAACCAGTGGTTGACCATACCGCAAACTGTGTAAAGTGATATTAAAGAGTGAAAAAGTATGTGACTGGACCGGGGATCTAACCCGGGACATTTGGGTTACCGTATCAAGGCGCTACCACTGCGTGCTAAACTCGTATTCAGTTTAAAGACTAATGAATTGAATACGAGTTTACGCTACCGTTTTCTTTCCCTAATTAGTAAGGTATAAATTAAGATCGTGCTTCATTATCCTTAAGACGTTGAACTTAGAAATAGGAAAAAAAAATACCCTGTTTCTGCAAAACTGGTCCACACATCAAGAAAGAATTCGGACATTTCTTTCTCTTGCCCATATTGTTCAATGCTTGGCAACAAACTAGGAATATTAATCACATATCTCTGATCGTCACCGTGACTCACACCTGGAAAGATACACACAGATTCCTACAGGTACAGCGTACAATAAACATGCGTATAAGAAGTTTAATTGAGGAAAATCTTAATGAAAATTTTAATCAAATGTATTAATTAATAATGATATTTTGTAACCAGAGAAAGAATTTGTAATAAATTCTACCTGAAACACTTAAACCTACATAACAGTAACTTTAAATAATATTGATTTTAAAATAATAATTATTTTAAATAACTTTAAAATGTTCAGAAATGTTTGCAGGAATTTATGTTGAGAAATGTTGTCTTAGATGTAAGCTTATACATGAATAATATTTACATGTAAATTAAAACAGTAATATCACATCATTACTAGTATCAGTCTCCGCAAGTTAGGAGCCTTTTGGGGGCTGTTCAGGCCTATAAAAAGCCACCATTTCTAACAATTTTAAATTACTTAGCTATGCAACAGCTAGTAGTACTAACAAAACCAAAATCTGTTATAAATTAGCCAAACAGTAAATCTTTCCATGGAACATGGAAAAGTGTTGGAAGAACTAATGACACGACGTGACACTGTAAAAACAGTGTGGTAATTGACAGGGAAAAGGGGGGAAATTCCCAGGCACCTCCTAGATACTTCCCCGGACTCTCATTGCCTTTGTGGTTTCTAGTGGAAACTTATTAATAGTTTGATAAACGTGAAATAGAAGATGACCTTTACATTGCATAAATAAAATAAAATAAAAATTGAAATAATCATAATATTGAAATTACTGAAATGGAATCTGAACTCAGAAGGCAGTATAAAATTTTCTAGCAGTGACTTACCATTATAATCGGACAGTAACATGTCCAATATCTTTGAATAGTGAGGACCGTCAGATATTTTACTGGCCGCCGTGTTAGATTCATTGTTCATTACGTTGGTAATTAATGCAGTGTGATTATTGTTTATTAGACTATTTGATGTCGTAAAGGGATAGCTTATATGATGCTGCCAAACTTCAAAGTTTTTCATTATCTCAGGTACACTTAAAAGGACAAGTAATAGTACTTCCATCAAAGGATGTGTTGGATGTCGAAATTTGCAGAAAGAAAATATTTTAACAAACATTAAAAGATAAATTACGTGTAAGATTTTCATGTCGAAGAACTACATTTATGTGAAATCAATCATGGCTAACTTACCCTATAAAAATGCTGTATGGTGTGCAGCGTGTGTTGTTTTTTGGTTATTTATTTTAAAACTGATTCACAGACAAAATTGGTAGTGAGGATCTGCAGAAATTGCATCTATCAGAGGTACTGTGAATTCCCACGGCACAAAACAAAAAGAGATTTGTTTTACATATGACTAGCTTGAGAATGTACTGAGTTTTAAAACATTGTCTAATGTGTAATTCATTAACATCAATGATCTTACGTTAGATAACAATACACAACATTTTTACGGCCAGTGAATACTTTTCTCTAAAAATATAGAAAGAAAATGCATAGAATTGACATTATTTCATTTCATTTCGTATTCGAATTTTGTAGTCTAGCGCGGAAATGGATAATTAAGCCCATCCATTGAGGGGTTCGTTTTAATAATTGATGTTTTATAATAATTTTTATAAAATAATATAGTTTTACAGCCTAATAGTCTTAATAATTGATGTTTTAAGGTCAGTTATTTATTGGTTACTATGGTTTCTGTCCGCCATAGCTGTTAGTCACTCTTAACTCTCTTGTCACTTCTGTATGTGATGAATGAACAAAGTCAATAATGCCAACCAACTAAACCTACGAAATATGCTACTGTTTTATTGAATAAAATCAGCAGAATAGTCTTGTCCACAAATCTTCACATGTGTGTTAAACAAATATATGTAATAAGCAGGATATATGTATAGTTTTCTAACATTCAATATAAATTCTTCTTTAATTTTTCTTTAAATGTGGAAAACAGTAATTACATTTTTTTGATTGGTATATTCTTTATATTTTGCTGAGATATTTCTTCTTATTGTTCGCTGATATCACATATATTTTGCTAAGGTATTTCGTCTTGTTCTTCGTTGATATCACCTGGATCTTGTTGAAAGAACTAAACAGCTCTGGAGAAACTGGCACTTATACTGCAACTGAAACTTCTAAAGATATCTAACATGTTTTGTGCTATTGCTTTATTATTAGGGTCCTTTGCATTTTTCAGAAAGGTTTGAACAACACATCTTGTCACAGATTTTGAAATTCTTTATTGTTCATGAATTTGTTGGTTTGGGGTCCTGCAAAAATATTATGGACGGACGAAGTAATACCACAAAGCTGAACAAGCCATGTAGAAAGAAACCCAACTTCAAATCTGCTTTGAGGGGAATTAGTAATCATGTCCCTATTTAAAATATACCTAAAAATAACAGAAAATGGGAATAATAATTTTGGAAAGCAGCCTAAATAATTATTAAGAATATTTATAAAATGAACTAATAAAAATCTGGATTAATTAATTTCATAGATGTTAGTAAACGTTAACTTTTCAAACATTTAGTATTATTATGGATTGTTCAGTACTTTTAAAAATTGAAAACAAAAAGTGCAAATACAAGACATAATATGGGGGCCCACAAATTATTACTTTAGAATTTGGGATTACTTACATTAAAATTAATATGACAATAAATCAAGAAATATAGAGATAGAATTCCAAGTAGCCCCTGACGAATTTCATGCAGTGAAAAGCATACAAACATACACTAAATATATGAAAAAATAGTAAAGGGTAAAACACAATTGTGGAACAAAGGTATTACGAAACGGCTCAATTAGTATAGGAACACACTCCCCCAACCCACCTCAAAGTACTTCAATTTCCACACTGTGTAAAAATGGTACAAGTGTCCCCTATTCCTCTCTAGTGTTTCTCAAAACACGTTACGTTAACCGCCTATGGGTCTTTCAATAAGTTTTTGGTCTTTTACAAAAAGAGTCTAGCTGGGATCATCTTCATATACAGAGCAAAAGCTCAACTCAAACTTGATGAACAATATATGTTAGTATATTAAAGTTATTTATCATTGCAAACAAATATTGTACTTTATTGTAACTTATATAAACTATAACTTTCTACTGTAATGGCATTGGTGGCACGCGTCTACGCAAACTGGTAATTTGCAGGTATTGAATTGTTTCAGGTCACTTGTTCTAGGTGCATAGCAACAAATTGGAAAGGCAAACTAAATTTAATACCCAAATACATCATTCAGTTTTAGTTAATACCTTGAAGTTATTTACCAAAGTTTTTCATTGATCCTTCGCTATAGATTTCTGAAAGACTGCGTTTCCCTCTGAAGCCAAACAGGTAGAAGAAAACAGGGGCACCACTGACAGCAGCGTGCATCTTCGCCGCATGTTGATTTCCATTTACGAACAGTCTGTCGGTGAGACTCTGGGAAGAAAAAGGAAAAAAAAATGCATTCGTATTCGTATTTTGTAATCTAGCGCGGAAATGGCTAATTATGCCCATCCATTGCGCTTTCGTTTTATTAATTGCTGTTTTATAATATAATACAGGTTTGCAGTCTAACAGTGTTAATAATTGATGTTTTAAGGTCAGTTATTTATTGGTTGCTATGGTTTCTGTCCGCCATAGCTGTCAGTCACTCTTAACTCTCTTGTCACTGTCGAATTTGATGTTGTTATCTGTATGAAACACTGCAACACTTTATAACACTACTGAGTAAATTTTCTTGAAGGAAAGGTCGAAAAACTTTGGAATATTGTAAAATATGCACAGGAGATTTCAGCAGCTTTCTTCTAGTTCGCCACCACCTGGCCAATCTTTTCCGAAAAAACGCATTTTAAGAACTTTTTTTTTTCTAAAAATAATTCATTCTTCCCAGTGAGCTGTACTGTAACGTGTGGAACGATCGATTAGTACGTTACAAATCGTATTAACTTCTGAAGCCAGATATGAGGGAAAAGTTAGCCTTCTTTGTAATGTACACTTTCAGATTAATCGAAAGGCGACCATGCTTTCAGTTTTAACTAAGATTTAACGTTTGTTGTTAGTGTGTAGACCGTCCTTTTAATTTGTGTCTTAATTCTTGTAATTAATATACATATTTTCTGCATGATGTGCAATTATATACGAAGTCTACTATGTGTATAACTAAGAAATAAAGACACAGGTCACCAAACGACAGAAAGCGTTAAAGAACTGAGCCACAACTGAATGTTTGGACCACTTTTAATTAAAACGAAAGCGGACAAACATGGCTAATATCCAGATGTCAAAAATTCAGATCGTAACTAAACTTTATATATCGATAGAGAATCTAGCAAAACCCTTATATATACTGTTCTAGAACTTGCTGTCTAGCAGAAAGTGCGTAAATGGCAATTAATGAGCGAGGTCTCATGTAGAAGCAATTCTGTGAACATTCCTTCGCATAGTCTTCGCTGGAGAACGTTAGTTCAATGTGCAATAAGTCTGGGGTTCGAGCCCTGCCCATGATATTTATTTTCTGTAGTACATGTGCAAATGATGTGTTTTGCAATAAGCTTTTGATATGTAAAGTGAATGTTATTATTTTGTAGATACTTTTGCTTAATTTATTCAAAATCTGCTAATTTACATACTACAGTTATATGTTGACATAAAGAACAGAAACAGCATAAAAAGTAATAAAACTTTTTAAAAACATATTTTTCTTAAAACATTCGTACAAAAAATTAAATAATAATTTTGTTTATGCATGACTAAAAAGGAAAACATGACCCACGCTCTTATTTAGTCATTTTATAAACTCTTCAATTGGCATGCCCCAAGCTTTTCTTTTTAGTCATGCATAAACAAAATTATTTTCTTTTACTTCTTAGTACGAATGGTTTAAGAAAAGTATGTTTTAAAAAGATTTTTATTTTTTTTTCTAATTATTTCGGGAGTAATAGTGAATTAATTTTATGTATGGCCTTTAGGCATCTAAGGCTCAGGCCCGAATAGGGGAGAGGAAAGGATTCGGGGAGGTGTCATCCATGGCCTATGTTGAAGGTACCATCCCGGCATTTGCCTGATGTGACTGAGGAAACAAACTCTGAAAAAATCTCGGGCAGGATGGTTGGCCGCTGGATATTTCGGTGTTCGGATACATTTTTTCAACCTGATAGTTCGTCACTCAAATCCTAAAGTATTCTGCAGTCAGTCAAAAACAACATCGTTGCAGGCTAGTATTTATTTTAGGATAAACAATTTCATATTTAAAAAATAAATAAAATATAAATATATTCTTGTAATTTATAAATATGTATAGAAATATATGAAAGAAACAATGTATTTCATCGTTGTATGATGTCGGAAAACATTGCAAGATTTGAGGACACGATGAAGCATTGTGAGTTAAAGAAAAGTATGAAATAAAAAAATAACACGAGGAATTGTTATTAATAATAATAATTCTGTACTAAATATGAAAGGCATAACTTGGACGAAGGACGAGAAGTCAGCAATTCTATTGTGTGGACAATCATAGCACAATATTGATTCAGATGATTGCGTGTTGATTCTATACACAGAAATAATAGAAACACTGATATATGTATGAATGACGTCACTAAAATTAGAAATAAAGTAGCAGAAAGCGTAGAGACTAGTCAAAAAGGTAATATCAGGATACCAAACAACAGTGCTCTGCAAGAAGAATATGCATAAAATATATCCGAAACGTAGCGAAAACTTCCTGTTACACCATCCGAAATTACTGCCAACGTTATGAAATATTAACTTACAACTTCATTTTTTATTTAGCTAAGGTTTTAATGAACACATCCCAAGTGACGAAAATTTCATATTTCTTTAAATAACGAAAGAAACTGCATTTACCTGAATAAGTTCTTGTGTTGTGTCCTCGCTTATAGGTTTGTTGCCGAAATATTCTTCCCGGATTCTTGCTGCTATTTCACTGAAAGCATCTCTTGGGGCTGTGTAGTTATACAGGTACAGGAAAGGAGCTATAGATTCAAAATGGTTGTTCAGGTCCTGAAGTCTATCTGGTTCTGCTACAAAGTCTGGAAATTGAGGAGCGCTAGAAACTTAGACTACACTTAAACAACAACATGGTATTCGAATTGTTTAGAACAATAACTGTTTATTTTCGTAACTTCATTTTCCTCTTCAAAATTACTGAATAATTACAGAAATTAGTTCGAAACCAGGACGATTTGAAAATAAAGATGCGAAAGTGGAAAATTAACAGCAAAAAGTAAGGACAACAAATATTTACAATGAAAATGGACATGAGATATTTTGAGTAAAAAGGTTTTGACGGGATAAATCTTTTTCAAATACAATTGGTTTTTAGAAAACAAAATGAGCGTTTTCCAAATATTTGGATTATTGTTCAAAATTCAGAGAATTAGCCGAATAGCATACAAATTTTCTTAGCGAAACCAAGTTGAAGCGACTGTGGATTACTGCGCTATCTGTTGAGTTTGTCGTATACTATTTGCAGATAATTATTATCCAGTTCAGACTTACGACGGTAGATGGCATATCTGCTATATGAGCAGTCACATTTTCTGTAGAGCAGTGGTTTTCAACCACCAGTCCACGAAACTATAAGACCGGTCCTTGGCAGATTAATACATAAAATTATTTAACAATTTTATATTGTAGATTTCAACAGTTCATATTTCAAATTAAAGTTTACATTTCCTTTTTGAAATAACTAGAATCTTAAGATGTGTTGGTATATTTTCAATGTCAAATAAACCTCTAAGTGACTGGCATATTCCCGATCTTTGAAAGATTTTTTCCCTATAGTGTAGGTCAAAGACCATTACAAGGTTGAAAACCATTGTTGTAGAGATTTCAAGAATTTGGAGAGTACAGCGGTTTCTTTTTTGTTTCATATTTATTTATTTTAATACTTGTTACATTCATAAAAACCTGGTCAACCAATGGTGATGTTTAGTTTCGTTTAGGTGTTCCTTTTCAAACATTTACGTTTTCCCGGTTTGTTGCTGACAACACGGGTTTGAGATTTTGGATGCTTTGAAGTGATTGATTGTCAACATTCTTGCGTAACCCGACAACGTATCAAAAAAGGAAACAAATATTTATCTTGTGTAAAGGACAATTCTAAATATATATATCAAACCGTCTAGGGATCCTTGTAACAGAAATCAGAGGTGACACCTAAGCGACTTAAAGTAAACTAAAAATCTTCACCAGACTTATTGTGGAGTGTCCATAATTTAAAACAATGACTTTTGCGATCTCGCTATTTTGCCAGTGACGCCAACTTGGATCGATACTCTTTATTTGGTTAAATTTTCCCGTTTTTTTCCGGAATGTGTAGTTGTCCCTTAAGGCTAAATCCAAGTGGGTTTTCTCGCGCTTTTTGTTTTACGTCAATTATTCAAATTTCAGTCGAGGAAAACAGAAATTAACTTTCACTAGACCAAAGTTCGTTTCGTCCTTCAATAATGAGTACAATTAGTTTTAACAAAAAATTAATAGTAAACTCAGGATTGCGTGCAGACAGTACTGGGACATTATTCTGTCCCAAAAAATGTTGAGAGTGCCCAAATTGAAATTATCGGACATTAAACCCAACATAGCGGAGCTAATTGTTCAAAAGCAGCTTCATTGTTCATATTAAACTGTATTTGATAATCATTGACACAATAATTTTACGAAGTTTGTAACATATTTACTGTCTGCTTTATTTCAAAACTTAGTGAAATTTTAATTAAAGTGACCGAATATCGGATAGGTTCCTAATACCTCATGCTAACGATTCTCAGTAAATATGTATTGTATAATCTAGATAGAAAGCCAGTAACTGTTATCGAACAGCACGTCATGTCTCCCAGTTGAATTCGACGCGCAAGTCGACAGATAAGTGCATTGTTTACATGTTCTTGCTTCTGAGTTTAAGTTGAAGTCGACGTTGCTAAGAATGTTATGGCTATAGGTAAATATAAATACTGACATATTGTACGTCCAGGTAGACCCTATAAGTTGTAGATTATAATGAAATAAGCGTCACTGTGTGCTGTTTCGTAGATAGCAAGCATTGTTTTGTAGTAAGTGTAAAGACATGGTCTGCTAAGATCGGGTGGAAGTACGTTCTGAATATCGAATATAAGCACTTAAAAGAGTATTATATTTCTTTTGAGACAGCCATTTTGATGCGGAAAGCTTTCATTAAGGCTGTACATCAATGGATATTGATGTTTATCGTCAAAGTGTAGAATTATCCCATACAATTCCATGATATTTACTGACACGGATTTCCTTCCAACTAACAATGACGATGGAATGGATGAAGACATTGAATTGCAAAGATGTGACGAGGTAACCGTCTGTATTGTTTTCAACCCTATCGCTTTGACCATACAGGAGGAAAATGAATACGTTGTGTAACGTGCGTTCGCTGGGCACATGAACTCTGCGCTGGGGTAGATGGTGACCAGTAGAAATGATTGTTTATTCATGAGTTGGATTTTCTTATTCTAGAACACTGCTTATGGTCTCATTATAGCTACATTTATTTATGACTATAATTAGAGACTAATAATTACTTATTTTGTTCCACGTTTCCTACGTACAATCTATTGTAATTGACAAGAACATCTATTGTAATTGACAAGAATGTGAAAGAGGTCAGAACGGGTGCTTTGTATTAATTACAACCTGTTTGTGGAGATAAACGAGTTGTTGATAGCACAACAAAGTACCGTTGCCACCTTTTTCAATGACAGAAGTGCAGATTGTGCCACTATATAAACAAAACTGGAACTTTTGAAGAATACGACAATTACACTGATAACGAAACGACCAGTATTAGTAAGAATATTTTAAAAAATCTTCGTAAAAGGTAAATCCCATACACTGACCGGATCTCAGAAATTAGCTCGAGATTTTACACGAACTTTCTTCTTACGTAAGTCACATTTCCGACACGAGAAAAAAAAAATATTCCAATTATTGAACGAAGCTCTGTATAATAAATTGCAAGGAATTAACATCTTACTAAAATTCTATTGCCAAGAAGGGAAACCAACAAATAGACCAAGGAACTATTTTAATAAATACTTGACAAGAGTCCATCTTATACAGGAGTCAAATGCTGCTTGCGGTTTACAACTTTAACGAGTATGAAGGTGGTGCATTCAGGTTTTATAAAAGCTAAGACCGCATGATTTGCTTCAAGTACTTGTGGTTCAACTGAAATCATAGACCTCATAACAGATAGACTTACCAGGGGACTCTGCAACTTTCCCACCTCCACTCGCCTCCGAATTTGCACGGGACGGGCGTAAGCCATAGTGCTGTTACCGCCCATACAATTCATTTTATCTTATCTTATCCGAATTTGCACCAAGCATGGGGTGTAACATTGATAGAACACACCCGGAAGCTTTTGTTTCGTAAATTGTCCGAACATGCATTCAGAGCCACATATGGGTGTCGATATCTGGCGTAATGAGACAGGAAATACTCCTGAATGCAAACAAACCCAGGTATCATTGAGGCTTATATGCAGTTATGCACACCAACAAAGAGTGTACAACGTGTCAGAAGTGGAAGTAGTGAGGGAAAGGTCATTCTGGGCTGCCATGGAAGTCTTGTACAGAAGCAGCAAGCAGGTGAAATGAGAATTACAAGCATATGTGTGACATACCATGTGTGTTGTCCAGGCAAAGAAGCAAGGAAAGATAATAGCAAGTGTGTATGAACTGTTGTAAGTCTATTCATGATAGTGTAAATCCAAAACACTGCGAGTGAAGCAGAGATGCATATTGCACCAATACTATAACGGGATCTTCTCAGACAATATTATTATGTGATTTATTATTGCCACATCCAGACTGAATGTTGACATTGATGTCCAACCCATTCTTAAAAGAACATTTTTTTCTCTTGCGACAAGTAATAGAGTTTGTTCTCTGCCTGCCACCCGTCACGCAACAGACGATAGGATGTAGGTGAGGTGACTGATAGTAAATGACTGTGCATTGTCAGAATGAAACCTCTATCGTGTAGAAGCTATGCAACCTGCATTGAGTGAGTGACGCCCGGGTTGCATACATACTGGCCGTGTGTCTTTCAGGTACCGGCACATTATGTGGCTCTGAATGTATGTTCCGACAGTTTGCGAAACAAAAGCTTCCGGCTGTGTTCTATCTGTGCTACACCACATGCTTGGTGCAAATTCGGAGGCGATTCGAGGTGGCAAGGTTGCAGAGTTCCCTTGTTAGCACGCTTCCCCATTTCTGTCTGCGCTAAAACTAATGGGTTTATGTTCAGAGCATGTGATTTTGAATTCATCCGCAAGGCAGCTCTGGCATAGACCTTAGAATATGACGTCTATGCCAGAAGCCAAGAACTACCAAGCTGATGAATTCAAAATCGCGTGCTCTGAACATAAACCCATTAGTTTTAGCGCAGACAGAAATGGGGAAGCGTGTTAAGCCTAACTATTATGAGGTCTATGCTGAAATCGTGAGAAAACACTCTCATAATATGCGGAATCCAAGAGTGACCTTCGTATATACAATAATTTTGTACTCTACGTTATTCTTGCTTTTAGTCAAGAAGCCTGTAGATAAAGAAATCTTCAATAGTTTCATATTTTTGAAAGTGGTTCTATATCTAATGTCAATCACGATATCTAACAGCATTCCACAGCTCGAAAAGGTGTTAAGTATGGGAAAGTAAAACTACATTAATTGTTTCAAATAAACAGTTGTATTAATCTGTTATGTAAATTAGTTGTCTCAAAATTGTTCCCTAGTGCAGAAATAACAGTCATGGCTACGATGAAGTAAAAAAAATTCACGATGCGAAACTCGGTAAATTTATCATGCGGAAGGTACCCGCCGATAAAATTTTAATTTTAACGAAATTCACGAAGTCAGAGCTTCGAACGCGAACGAAATTAACTCAGAGTGAGTTTCCGAAAGGCTAACTAAATGAACGAACTTCACGAAAGTGGTTTCCGACATAGGCGGCGCCAGGATTTTGGTAATGTGGGTGCAAGCTGGGAAGGGTTAAAACATAGTAAAAAATATTAACATGGTACGCAATAAAAACTTTTATGTACATATTTAAAGAAACTTCATACATAGATACACGTGTATGTGAGTTATGGATTTATCAAAGAAATATCAGAATTCTTAAGTGTACAAGGGTACTTTTTTTCAATGGCATCAGTTACAAGAGCTTGCAAAAGGACATTATTCTGTTGAATGGAATCATGGCTTTAAATTCTTCAATATCTATGCTCACTGAAATCGACTTTTCAACAGAAAGCAACATTATGGAGTTGAGCCTCTGTTGAAGCATAGTCGATCTTAGTTTGGACTTGACATAATTCATCTTGGAGAAACTTCGTTCGCATGAGCAACTAGTGACCGGAATCACAAAAAATTTTCTCATCAATCTGTAGAAATGCACATACACCCTTTCTCTTCCAGATTTTTGCAACCACTTTAGCCAATCAAGAACTGTAGATGGAGCATTGTTCAAGCGCCTTGCTCGTAGGAGTCTGATTTCAGCTTCAATTTCTGACGCATTTAGACCAAACCGTTCTGCTACTACTTGATAATCAGTACTATTACGCTGAGCAAGGCGATTAATTTTCCCAGTTACTTGAATGAGGTCTATAGTCTCTTGAGAAAATCTTGTGTTAAGTCCCAGAATAAGGCTATCCAATAAAGGATAGTATGTCCAATACTTGATTGCCTACTTTGTCGTTTCCGCAAAAACACCTGTTTCTTGTGAGTCGTCCACAAATGAAGATATTTTTCGCTTTCTAGGCGGCGCTTTCTAAAATAAAATAACTTATTTTCTTACCTGTAGTAGCTTTTGAGAAGCATCCATCGCCATCGTCAGAAGTTTGTTCCTGGACTTCGCCTTCATCCTCTGCCAATTGCTTCTCCCTATTAAACGATTATTTACCAGCAGTTTCGCTTGAAGTTGAAGATGTGGTTTTTATCCACCCAAGCAAAGTTCCCTGTTGTTTTGATTTAAACATTTTAAGGGCAAATTAACATGCCAACATGCGTACATACAATAACAACTCAACTGGCAATTACATCGCACTTTTTGCCGAAGACGCTCTGCCAACACATCCTAACATTGTTGCCAGAACACTCTGCACTATTGAGCCTTAAGATCTCGAAAATAATCCCTATGTTTTACTAAAAAAAATAAACTAGAAAAACACTGAATGATAGCAAGTAACTTATGAGCAAGTCACTTAAATATATCCAAACATAGGAAACAATAAATATACAAAATAGAAAGGATTATTGTATGTAGGAAATCTGAAAATCGAAGTTAATGTGGGTGCAGCTGCACCCACTGTGGCGCCGCCTATGGTTTCCGAACACTTCGGGATAGAACGAGATTAAGGGCTGATTTGCATGAATGCTTGCGTTGCTTGCAATTTGGGTGAATAGCCAATTAAAATATGTGTTACAACACATAATGAAACTACAGCACAAAACACCACGTGCTTCAATTGGCTACTCACCCTAATCGCAAGCAACGGAGGCGGGCTTGAAAATTAACCCTAAGCCCTGATTTACATGCAAGCTTGCGTTGCTTGCTTTGCGTGCGATTTGGGTGAGTAGCCAATTGAAGCACGTGTTTTATTATGTAGTACGTAGAACAAGCAGTAAAACACGGGTTTCAATTGGTTACTCACGCAAAGCAAGCAACGCAAGCTTGCATGTAAATCAGCCCTAAACGCTCATTTTCAAGCCCGCTTGTGTTGTTTGTGATTAGGGTGAGTAGGCTATTGAAACACGTGGTGTAGTTTTATTACGTGTTGTAACATGTGTTTCAATTCGCTATTCACCCAAATCGCAAGCAAGGCACGCAACGCAAGCGTTCATGAAATCCAACCGTAACGCGTTAAACTTGTTCGGAGTTTCCGAACGGGCCCTATAGATGTAAGATCATCTAAAGTGTACTTAAAATAGAAAATGGATATGAATGTAGACATGAAACATCCGTTTATTAAACTTTTACTCATTTTTACTTCAGACCTTCAAGCTCTTCCGTATAACTAGTTAAGTCACTCACACTGAATGATACTAATTAAGTCACTTACTCACATTCCTTAATAAAGAATGTTTGAATTTAATTTGAACTGAATTGAATTGAACACTGTTGAACCTGATCAATTGCGTATTTTCATTATTATCTGGTTTATAAGCTAATACTAGCACTAGATTGTAAAAGTGACATTACCTGCCGCTGGAAAAAGACCCTCCTCCGTGACATCACTGATTATCCATGGTACTTCGTTTGTCAAATCTCCGTCCTTAAGAATGTCATACGGTATTCTTGAAAGAAATGGTGTGTCTCCTGCAACTTCGACTGTTGGTGCAAATGGTACTATGGGGTTAATCAACCAAACCTTTAAGAAAGAGGAAGAAAAAGTATAGAAACAAAGGAAACCACTTCCGATTTGACTGAATATCCAATTGAAACACGTGTTTAAGTACGTGTTCTACATGTAACACGAGTTTCTATTGGCTAATCATGGAAATCGCAAGCATGGCATGCGGCGAATGCCTGCAAGGAAAGCCACCCTGACACAGTTTCTTACGCTTGTTGTTGCTGTGCAGTCTTAATTATTATTATTATTATTTGAAATAATTCTCGAGTTATGCACATACCGGATTCTGAATATAATAGTGCATGCTGCAATTAATATTTACGTTCTTTGGTGCAAGAATTAAGATATAAGTTTTTAAATTTTAAAAATGAACAGGCTAAACATTTGGTCCATATTGGTTTAAACTGGAAGAGGACGATCGACATTAACTGTCATCTCCGCTACCTGATTGCATGAAAATTTGAATGACTTCGATCTGTTCAGTATCGCTTTTAGATCGAGATCAATGATCAATATAGTAGAAGCAATTGATTCGGTTACTTATATTGTAACCTTAACCTCGGTTCCAATGTTCGAAAAAAAAATTGGAATTTTGAAACTGGAAATCCTATGGATATTCCTGATTAATTTAATTTAATTTCATCTTTCTGTGAAGAAATCTGTTTAATTTCAATTTTCGTGAGAGTATATAATTCACAGCCTATTCAATCCACTACTGGATGAAGGCTCTCCCGGAGGGAGGAGTTGGTCTACTGCTCCCACGCTGACCAGAAGGGTTGGGAGAGGAGAGCCTAAGCTCTCACTGTGATCGCCACTGTCTTTTATTCATAGCAGCTTCCCAATTGCATCACGATGCTGGGTGGGCACCGTTCCAGACTCACACGCCTTAGAAAAAATCCTTGGCACCAGTTTATCTTCTAAGCTGAAAGAATGTTGAGCTAGTCACTTAAACAAGAGTCTCTGTCTCTTTCACAGTTCTTCTTGATTTGTGGAAACTCATGTAGACACTAACGTTCATGAGTTCTTCTAAGACCATTAGACGCTAATAAACTAAATTATATAATTGTCCGGAAGATTCTGAGTTCAACTTTTCTCACTCGAAAAACTGACAAAGTTCACTAATTGAAAAAACTTGTGATCAACTATCTTTTGAAGTCGGATCAAATACAGCGAAACTAACAGACCGAAAACTTCTGTAACACTGGCTTTCTGATTGATTGGGAATTTACTTTTAATATAAAACCAAATGTTCTTATTTTCTGGGTTTCTTCCTTTCTCACGGTTCGAAGTTACCAGGTGTGTAAATATGAAACCGGAATTTGTGCATAGACGGAGTTAGCTGTCACTTTGGTTACCGTAAAACTGCGTCCTTGGCGTCACTTGCTTGTTTTGACTGCTGATAACGATTTGCAACTCACAACCAGACAAGTTCCATGTCATAGTGTAGTGTTTAATAGCGTTGAACATGGCGCAATTTGTACCTACAAACTACGATGTGCGGACAACATTGATTTTTTGTTACCATTTGAAGAAAACTGCTGCAGAATCGCATCGCATGCTTGTCGAAGCTTACGGTGATCATGCTCTTGGTAAGTCACAGTGCTATGAGTGGTTTACAAAATTTAAAAGTGGTGAATTTGACGTGAGAAACGAAGAACGTGGAAGACCACCGAAAAAGTTTACAGACAGCGAATTGCAAGCTTTGTTGGATGAGGATGACGATCAAACGCAACAACAACTCGCGGATCAATTAAATGTGACACGAGAAGCAGTTTGCATACGTTTAAAAGCCATGGGCAAGATTCAGAAGGTGGGAAAATGGATTCCACATGCATTGACTGAACGACAGCAGGAAAACCGAAAAACCACTTGCGAAATTCTGCTCGCCAGGTACAAAAGGAAATCATTTCTCCATCGAATTGTGACTGGTGACGAAAAGTGGATCTATTTCGAGAATCCTAAGCGTAAAAGATTATGGGTAACTCGAGGAGAACCGGCGACATCGACTGCAAGAACAAATCGCTATGGACGGAAGATAATGCTTTGTGCTTGGTGGGATCAGAAGGGAGTGATCTACTATGAACTGCTGAAACCTGGCGAAACCGTTAATACCCAACGTTACCGACAACAAATGATCGATTTGCATCAAGCTTTGCGTGAAAAACGACCAGAATATGACCAAAGACAACATGAAGTGATTGTGCTTCACGATAATGCACCTTCCCACACAGAAAAACCTGTCAAGGAAACGATTGCGACGCTTGGCTGGGAAATCCTTCCGCATGCGGCTTACTCACCAGACTTGGCGCCTTCCGATTTTCACTTATTTTCATCCATGAGAAACGCACTTGCTGGCCAGCGCTTCACATCTTACGAGAATGTACGAAAATGGCTTGATGACTGGTTTGCAGCACAAGACGCACAGTTTTTTTGGTCTGGTATCCACACATTGCCGGAACGATGGCAGCAGCACTTACATTACAAAACGTCCGTACATCGTCTTTATGAGGTGACTTCGGTCTTGCCAATGATAAACGGAACGCCATGTTTACTTCCAGATGCAAAATTATTTCGCATTCTACAACATCAAATAATAGTGCTAATTCAGCTACTCCGCTGATTGAAATTGTACCATTTTCGCTGATCAGAAATGTACCATCTTGTGCATGCAAAGGGAAATAGCTGTAGATCCGCAGCTGTAGATAGCTGTAGACTCACTAGATGGCAAGAAGCATGTGTCCATGATCCAGCAAAAAATCATTGCTTTAGGTTCACCGCGAAAAAAAAAAGAGATGAGAAAAAGAAAAACATGCGTTTTTATAAGAAGCACTAAAGCTACCAAAGTCAAACTCACCTTTCAATAAAGAATTGACGCTGGTATTTCCAGTATTCCCCGGAAATTTGTGAAATTTTCTCTCAAAGCATGAGACAACATACATTACAAATCAAACCTCCCAAATCAGTGTTGTCACATACAAAGAATAAAATATACCTGTTTTCCTTACGAGTGGTCGAAATTGTACCTATATCGAAAATGTACCACCCTACCATATGTTACTATGGCATCTTGAGTTCCTTACGTACACCTGCTGTTGTTATATCAGGTGTATTTTGGCTTCAGAAACGATAGTTCTTCCTTTTCCTATGACCTAATATCGGTGATTAATTTCTTAGAAGGAAAGATAACTGAACATTTCCGTGTGAAACTTTTAGCTGCGATGATTTAATGTTCTTGCTTAGAAAAAGACATGGCTGCTTCTTAATTTCCAATTGCTCACAATAAATCATGAATAAAAACACTTTTATTGTTCGTATAATTTTACCTGTGTTTTGGGCTTATTTATACCTTTAAATTGTATCAAAATTTTGTATTTTTACCTGTTTTGATACCATACTCAAATCCACTCTACAATATACGTATGTATATATATATATATATATATATATATATATATCTGGTGTAGTAAAAAGTAATCCATTATTTTTGCATGACATTGAAGGCTTGACTTACCATAGTTAGAATGATCCGATTTAGGTCACATATGCGCCGTTTTGTTCGATAAGGTGTTACCATTTGGAAGCTAATATCATGATGCCTCTCTCATAGAAGCCCTTGTCCCTATTGGCATAATATAGAGACAGTCAATGTTCACAAACCTCTCTTGACGCGAATTTTGCACCAGCAAACGTGTTCGCCTTGGACAGGAACAGATGGTAATCACTCGGTGCCAGGTCCGGACTATAAGGTGGATGCATAAGAACCTCCCAACCAGGCTCCCGGAGCTTCTGGCGAGTCACTATCGATGTGTGTGGCCTGGTGTTGTCCTGGTGGAACACAATGCCTCTCCTATTGGCCAAAGCTGGGCGCTTCTGGGCGATTGCTGCCTTCAGACGGTCCAATTGTTGACAGTATAGTTCCGAGTTAAGGGTTTGGCCGTAGGGGAGCAGCTCATAGTAGATAATTCCCTGCCAATCCCACCAAACACACAGCGAAACCTTCCTGGCCGTCAATCCTGGCTTGGGCACCGTTTGCGCCGGCGCACCGCGCTTCAACCACGACCGTTTTCGCGTGACGTTGTCGTAAGTGATCCACTTTTCATCACCAGTCACCAACCGCTTCAGAAATGGGTCGCTTTTGTTGCGATTCAGCAGCGATTCGCAGATGGAAATTCGGTCCATGAGGTTTTTTTGCGTTAACTCGTGTGGCACCAATACATCAAGCTTCTTTTTGTATCCAGCCTTATGCAAATGGTTCCACACGTTTTTTTGTGCAATGTTTATCTCTTGGGCAATCGAAACAGTGCTTACATGACGGTCGGACGCGACAACGTCCATGATTTTATCGACATTTTTGACACGTGGCCTTCCAGTGCGTGGTACATCTGTGACGTCAAAATTACCGGCACGGAATCGACGAAACCAAAATTGCGCGTGATTGGCTGTTACAGTATCAGGACCATAAACACTATTCACATTTGCAGCCGCTTGGCTTACGTTTTCGCCTTTATCGAAGAAAAACTGTAAAATATAGCGTATTTTCTCTTTGCTAGTGTCCATTTTGACGCGCGCTCACACAACACTGAGTCAATTCATCACAACTATCTGAACAGTGTTTGTAGTACGCAATCTCATCGTTTCTCATTTCTCATTTCAAAGATTCCCTATAGTGTGGATAGAGATTTAGCTACTTTTCTTTTGCATTTTTTCTTTAGCGACAAACACATCTTAATCTAATACTCGTTGGATTGGGATTGGGTAAATACGGTAGGGTAGATACTTTTATATTGCTGCTTAGCTATTTTCAAGTGATTATTGATGGCAACACTGATAATGTGACCTCACCAAACCACGGTGCTTAGATTTCACGCATCCTCTTCCCACATTCATGAGGTTGGCTTTCCATACAGACGATCGCTGCGTGCTTTGCTTACGATATTGCAGAAGAGCCAATTGAAATACGTGTTTAAGTATGTGTTCTACGTGTAACACGAGTTTCTATTGGCCACTAAGGGCTCCTTTTCTTGGAAGCTTGCGTTGTTTGCGATTAGAGTGAGTAGCCAATTGAAGTACGTGTTTTATTACGTAGTACGTAGAACACGCACTAAAACACATGCTTCAATTGGCCACTCGCCCAAATCGCACGCAAGCTTTCATAAAAACCAGCCATAAAAGAAATCGCAACCAAAGCACGCAGCGAACGCCTGCTAGGAAAGCCGACCTCATTGCCTGGTATAGTTTACTTGCACAGTGTGTTGCATGCTGTCGTTAAAGTTGAGAGAGAAAAAAACTTTAATTATCACATTGCCTCTTGTGTTATCATAATCACAAATTGTGTATGTCGCCCCTTGTGGTACCGAACTCATTTATATTGTGTATAAAATAGTGGTCCTAGACAATGATGATTAGCTTGTGGATTGTCAAATAATTCATTATTTTAGTTATTTTGAGTATAGTTGATAAGTTTGTCTACTAGTACTCGAAATTTGTCAAACAAGGACTTACCTGGATGTAGCCAGTAAACCTGACTTCGAAGAACTATGTAAATGGCAAACACCAACTACTTCCCCTGATCAAGTCAGCAAGAATTCTTCAACCCTGATTTCTATACAAGAGGATACAATTACTCAACTTTGAATTTCTTGCGTATGTATGTGTTTCTGCGTCTACAAACTCGATAAGGGGCTCGATCCAGCCCTTTGGAGTCCCCTCCCTAATATCCGTGTAGCAGAAGTATGTTCCAAATAATTTAACAAAAGGCTCGGAATAAATATAACTATTTAACAAGGCGATCGTGCGAGCCCGTTCCAGCACATCGCTGTCCCAGCCGAATTTCGATCCTGGACTTGTCGCCTCAGGCCACACGACTACCGAACGTTCGTAGAATACAGAATTATTAAATTTTCAATTGCGAGAACAACTGGATAGAAAAGAACTTGTACTAAAATTAAATACTTACAAGAAATCGTTTCATTTCATGAACAATGTGTATTCCCGGACGTTGTTTTAGACATTCTATAAGTATTCGGGAATTATCGGTTGGACATCCGAGATTCGCTCCAAGTTGAAAAGCCTTTTCCCGTCCGCTTCGTAAAAATGCCCACGGACAAAAAGTTGATCCACTGATTGAGATCCCTCTATGAATAAGACCTGTAAAGAACAGTAAAACATTATTCATAGTAATAACTTTTACAGCATATCGTTTATATAGCTGATCAAATTAAGGAAATGAATTGCTTACTACTAATACCTTGTTTACATTACTAACATCTTCTATGGTCAAGGTTAACGTGGATTATTCTAGTAATGTAAATGCAAGTTATCGTTAACGCGTGTTTCTAATTTTACCAGCGTCAGCTTACAATGGTGATCTTGTAACATTAGTAAGATGCTCCAGTCTAAGCACAAATATGGCGTTAAACAAAGTTCACCTCGTGAGTTAATTTCTTTCGTTATCGAAATGTAGAGCATCCAAGTAATGAGTCTAGCTTTAATAGTATAGAAAAATGATGGCACAACTAATCTGTAAAATGTTACGATACAATAAATTGATTTCTGTTCATTATTTTATAATTTAAACCTGTGTGTCGTGTGTTTAGTTCCGTTATACACACTAGATGGCAGCTCCCCTGAAAACTGAATATTTTATTTTATAACAAGCCCGCAAACAATAGGCACATTCAACGCACTAAGGTAGCACTAAGCACTGAGAGAGCATTTTAATCGTATTGGTTGCTACCAATAGGCAAACCAATAAGATTCAAGTGCTCTCTCAGCGCATAGTCCGTTGATTGCATCCAATGTCAAGTTCATTTGGCTAAACAGAAGTTAGTTGCATACATAATTCTTAGCATCGTAATGATCTTGCGATTAGTTCTCTAAACAAAGCATTAGGATTTTTTTTTAAAAAAGTAAGACTTTCAGTCTACTAAATATCACTATTTCTGTTACATCTTCTCGATCAATCTTTCCGATATATTTTTTTCATCATGTGACCTCCTTTTACGAGATCTAGCCGCGGTGACCCACCAAGGACATATTTACAAATAAATGTTGGCCACATGGCTGGTCTTTATGGACGAAAACACTTCTTTTTTTTTTAATCATGCTTTCTGGAGGTTTCCTGACGTACCCCACTTCTCTGCCAAGTTTAGTTGACAAAGCGCTCTGAAACATCGATAGGTTTACTTGTAAAATAGCAATCAATATTAGGATATTTCTCTTCGTAAGTTAATTCCCATGTATTACCCAACTATTACAAAAATTTATTTCATGTTTTACAACAATTTCAATAAGCTCGACTCTTGTTCCTGACTTGTCTGTAATCTTCTTTCTTTACAAAACTGTGGGTAGTTGGCCATAGTCTTATTTACCTCTTACAAGAATATACAAGAGAGGTAGTACCGTTTGTTATGACATTCTCATGGCTTTGTAGTCTACATGAAGCGTTCGCTCTCAACCTTTTATGATGCTTTCGTTATTTTAGAGCAAAGGTGATATTTCGTGTTTCCATTTTGATAGATTGGGATGAGCAAAGAAGCACTAGGCATAAAAAAGCATGACTTTTCTGCTTTCGAACAGAGTTGAATATCACATTGATTGTAAAGCAAATACCAAGAACTGTAAAAGAATGCTTTTAAGGGGTTGATGCCTGACTCATCGCCAATGACGGGAATGTCAAAGAAAATAATAATAAGTGAATCTTGCTATCCTGTTCATAGTATTTAAAGAATCACGTCCTCCGGACTACTCGTCAGATGACAGCAGTCTAAGATCACGTGATAACATGGAGAAATGCCATTGGCAGGAAATTATTAATTTTCAGATGTCAATGAAGTTTTCGACCATAATAGTCGTTATGCTTCATAAATTTGATATTGTTTAATTCTACATTGGTTTATAGTCTTTTTTATTCTTTAAAAATAGATTGCCCTTTTTCTCATCTTTGCGTTCTAAACTTCTTTCCTTTTCTCTTCATTTTATATCCATTTTTGTCTGTACGAGATAAAAGAGTTCTTCTTCGTTCAGTTTCATAGATTAAGAATGACGGTTGATTGGTTAGAAACAAGGATGTTTTAATAGAGGATTTGCTACTAGCTATCTCATGCACACGGAAAGAATGAAGCCCCAAAACAACTTGACATCGGCCAAGGCGACGTACCTGATTGGTTAGCGAACAACTAGAGAGCTTGTTTCCATCTTTGTTAGCTCAAAACAATATTTTTGATTGGAGTAAGTGGGCTAACTGAACGGGACTATGCTGTGACGTTTGGCTTCATATTCTTGGCAAAATCGCATATCCTCTATTAGAACATCCTTGGTTAGAAACTGAAGGCACCAGGACTGGCCGCAACTGTCGCTACTATCGAGGTATACGTGAGAACTTCTAGTATTCACTTATTATTATTTCCTTTCGGAATGATTTTAACAGGGAAAGCATGGATATGATTGCAAGTGTCAGGAACGTGGAGCTGCAACGCTAACACATAGTTGTAATTGCAAAATTCCGAGAAGGGCAATAGAAAGAGTGGATGGAACTTGCAGCTACGACGTTAATGCATGATTATAAGTGCAAAACTCAAGAAATGTATTGATTACCGAAACGGAATGCTTTTTATGGTGACTTGTAACTACCACGTTAGTGCATGATTGTGATCGTAAGCAGCGGAAGCTCTGCGACCAAAAATATCCCTAAATGTTCGCCAAAAATTGTTATAAATATTCCTATGTGTGGATAGCAGTCTGGAATGTTGTTGAACTGAACTGAAATGAAGCATCATTTACTACTAACTCTAGATAAACCTTTTTCTTTAAGTGACCCACATTTAATCACGAATCTGAGTTCAGTTTCTCGGGACTTGTAGGACTTGTATTGCCTAGATAGTGTAGGCTGCTAGATTGAATGAAAGAGTCAACGTGTGCGTAAATAAATGGATTTTCCTTTTCCAACTGGCCATAAACGTTCTAATTTTTTCGTTCTTCAGGATGAGATGATGTGGCTTTTACGTCCGGACCACAACTTCACAACATGACTAGAACCAACTGCGTATAATAATTTACCAAGGTATTGGCCATATTCAAGTAAAAAAAAACACACACATACACTTAGCAATTAGCTCTTCGCACATCGGCGGAAAAACAGCACTTTGCTGGTCAAGCCTACTTTTATTGGCTTATTGCGAAACGGGAAATTGTACTGACTTGCAAACTCTACAATGGTGATTATATCGGTCAATGAAACTGCGCAGTATGGCGGTCTAGTAGTGCAGTATACACACTCGAGTAATCTCTTCCGGCTCGCCAACTTTCTTGGAAAAATCCTAATTCTTCTTCAGAGATCCAGGGCTCTTGAGGCAAGAATGATATTGAAAATTATGTTTCCATTCACCTTGCCTATGCTAAACATAATATCGTGCAATATTGAGTACTAACGCTAGAGGAGCACTTGGTTCATGACGTTACTACTTGCGTCCAGAGATGAATAACACTGCATAACCGACAAGTTTCACGATAGATGGTGGATCAGAAATCCCGCCATTAACACCATCCATAACTACATAGCACAGACATGTTGATAGGATGTGTGATTCCAGTTTCGAACTAAAGGGATCATAGTTACTGTGCAAAAACAAAATATACTTTTGTCTTACCTTTCGACATTGGTGACATCATATGATAGTGAACACTGACTGCTCCGGCTGACACTCCTGTAAGTGTAAGCCTGTCAGGGTTCCCTCCAAAAGATACTATGTTTGCTTTTATCCATAAGAGAGCTGCTACTTGATCTTTCAGACCATTGTTGCCAGGTACTACGTCGTCTTCAGTGCTCAAAAATCCTGAAATAAAACAAAACAAAAGGAATTACTTTTGCTACACTTCTAGAATGTATTCGATCCAAATACTATATCTATGAAACATTTTTCATTATTTCATGTGATAATAGTATCTTGCTTCACATGTGGGCTCAGTCTGTGTCTATATGGGCTATGCCGTCTTAAACTACGAACTTCAAATATCTCTGCTTAAAGAATTAGATTCAAAATATAAAACATTTTATTTTACAAATGCCAATATGTATCAGATGGGTCGCTTATCAAAATTTTCAGTATTGTTCTTGATTTGTTCGGTATATTTTTAATAGGAAGTTTGAGTACCAAGGTACCTTAAGATAGGCACGAAGAGAGTCCGTATTTTTCCTTTAAGTTTTACTTAAAAGAATGTGTATATTACGATTGGCTTATTCCTAATTTTAAACTTTGTACAGTATATATGTGTGTGAGATATAATACATGTATAATTCTTTAGTTTTTTTTTATTGACTTTCTAGAACGGCTATCAACTTCATCACAAAACAAAGAGTACTTTCAAAGATATAAAAGTTACATCATGGAACAGTAATACCATTCTGTTTTTTGTTTTTATATTTGATGTTTTCAGAGTTTATATAAATCGGGATATTTGTTATTACATAGAATAAAATTAATATGGTAATAAACCAGGAAATGTAGCTGCAAGATCCGAAGTATCTACGTATGAAATGCATGCAGTGAAAAGCCTAAAATCATACATCATACATAAAACATATGAAAATAGAAGACAAAAAATTTGAAATCCAGCGGGGGCGGGCGGGTACTATAATCCTTGGTCCCTACCAAACAGTGAAATAGCTCTCGTTGAAGGTTCATCCACCAGACCTCCATCTTTGTGAGGAGAAACTGCGTTGAGGATTAATCTTCAGAAGTCAAAGTTCCATGGTCTGTTGAGTTGTTCTAAATTTTCTCTTGCCGTCTGCACCTCATCTCCACTAATATAATTACTTTGAGCAGAAGTCTAGATAAGTACTAAACTCGAATTGTTTGTTAAGAGAAGCGTGAGACAATAATTGTTTCTCAAATTACATTAAAATTCTTTCTTGATTTTCTTCGTATTGAGACTTACCTAAAGGTCCGAGTCGATAGTTCAAAGTCGCCACAATCACCTGCCTATCAATAAGAATTCTGGGTCCAAAATCCTTTGAGCTTTGCATAGTAAAAGCACTTCCATGAATAAATGCATAGACCTCCAAATTTGGATTGTGCCCATGTTTTGGAAGCTGTAAGTAAAACGGAAATATAAAACAATAATTATTTATACAAGGATAGACTTAATTTTATTATCATAAACTAAAGACGCTGGAATCAAACTTTGACCTACCAGGCGACTTCGGTTCAAGGACCTTGAATAAAATTCAAATTCAAAATTTAATTCAAGGAGGGTATCACGTGGTCCGCCAGGATTTTCAGTTTAGTTGGGATGTAAAATCAAAATTGAGATGGTGAAAGTGAAGTTTTGGACGATTTCTGTCGATTTTTGACGGTACCAAAATTGTAGCAAATGTAATATCTTTCTCTAATGAATCTTTCTACTCGATTCTTTGCTCCTGTAAGCAGGGTTGCCACCTTTCTGTTCAGAAAAATCGGTACAAGTATTTCCACGAAAAAAAATGTACCATTCAGGGATTACGCCAGTATTTTAAGTTTTCGCGGGGTGAAAAATCAAAATTGGGAGGATGTAAGTAAGTAGAGTTTTGGATGGTTTCTGTAGATTTTTAGCGTATAAAATAAAGTTGGGAGTGCTCTCGAGAATTGAGGAGCGACAGACAACCACAGGGAGGGGTCTGGTAGAATCACTGGTACCATTTCAGCTTTAACATTGTTTTAGGGCCATCCTGGACTTAGTTTGAAGTTAAAAGTTACTACCGATTTAGCTAAAAGAAATTGTTCTTTCCTTAGTTAATTAATTATAAATTTAACCAAATTGTTAGTCACATTTTAAAAGTTCTCCTTCAACACATGAATTACTAATATGCTTCTGGGAGTATATGATTTTAGGGAAAGCGTTTTATCCAAGTTTCTTGAGGTGATGTAAGATTAATTTTGAATTCAGTCTGCAACTTTTATTAATTAACTTACCTGAAAGATTTTCTTACACATATAAACTTATAATAAACATTAAAAGCATTTTCTTTTTCTTCAAAACAAAACACAAGTGACAAACATTCAAATACAAATAATACTCAAGAAAGACATTTTCCGAAAACTCAACATATTGCGCCATCATGTACTGAACGTTTGTTTTGTGCTTAAAGACTGAAAAGACGCGTCGGAGGGACTAACTACAATCCGAATGATATTAATAAAAGTAAATGTGAAAGTTTAAACCACACGTATGCATAGAATTGAAGAAAGAAGAGGAAAATAACGCTCTCAGCAAATAAAAGAATATAGTCTGGAAACAATAGAAATTAAAATATTTTAAAAAACAATAAAAAGAAAAGTTAACAGTGTACTTGATAATGGCTAGAGACGTAGTCGAAACGTTGTGCGTTTAATATGTGTTTCTAAAAATATTAAATTGTGTTTCAAACATCGGGCTGTGAACTTTTGATTTTTGTTTAACAAAGTATATATTTAATACCCTGAGTCTTTTCGGAACAATATACTTAATATTTTTTAATAAATATGTTTAAATCAAGAAAATACCAGTGTTCACAATACTAGTTCGTACCTTTGGTGTGTATACGTTGATATGTAGGCAATCTTCAGTTCCAACAATTCTCTTGGAATCATCTTCCTTTGTGTAATCATACTGAAGACAGCTTGTTATATTCTGATAAGCATTCCACACTCCTATCCAGGACTCTGGAGGTTGCGGTGGCTACAAGAAAATCAAATACATCCTGGCATTACTAATTCTTTACGATACTAACACGTCTAACTGTAGAAACTTAATGTGTGTTCGAATGGGATATACTTCTTGCACCGGGCCATACTAGTGGCTGCTGTTCAACAGATCAGTTCAGGTGTACGTATTGTTGCTTCACGAGCCCAAAGAGGGCATTTGGTACTCCGACCTGTTTGCCTGAATCTAAGTAAATGCTGATGTTACATACGTTGACAGTGTTTTGCACTTCCTTACACATTACAGCAGCTTGTGCACTCCGAGCGAACAAACATTTAGATAACTTTAAATTGAATATGGGCATGCACACAACTGTGTCCAGTGATTCTGTTTTTTTTTTTCCTAAGGGTTTACTTTGGAATCTTGTATCGTCCAAAATATTATGAAAGTCATTGAATAATATTACTTGCATTTAGAGAAGTACATGGTCGAAAGTATAACGGAAGCTTGGAAATATCCATGCTCAGAAATTAGGTTTTTGAAACCCAAAAACAGCTTGCAACTCAAATCTTTTTGTCACAATCAATTCCGCGTGCCTCAGTTTTAATTGTTAATCAGAAACTGGTACCGTATATATTTGATGCAGAAATTTATATAAATAGATTCAAGGAAATACTGCTACAAACAGCAATAAATATAACTCACTATAACTAGGGCAACCATGTCATTTCGCCCTTGAAGTATTATGTGTAATTTTACCCTAACTGACATCACGAGAAACAATGGACGATCAATGTTTTAGATGAATGACATACAAACTACCAAAAGTGTTTGATACACCCGTTAACTAACATACTTCAACCACTGATGTAGTGTTATTATAATAATCTACGCATTCTTATGAGCAATAATAATAATTTTTGGACAAACTTCCTAACAAATTTTATTGTGGCCAACAAACATCTTGACACAGAAATCTATCGTTGCATCAGATACTTCTTAATAGTATCTGATACAGACACTCAATACTTGTCCAATTACAATACTCAGAAAAAAGATATCTCGATAAAGATATCGATACAACTCAAAAGTATCTCGATACTTAAATAATACTTCCTTAATGCTTCACATTTCCGTGAATATTTGTTGTTTTTTAAATTACAATTACGGTTTAATATATACCAGGGTCACGATTCATCGAATTGTGATTAACCGAATTTCCGGATTAATCGAATCCCGAGGCAGTGAAAAACATTTTAATCTTAGCAGTTTGCATACGCTATATTTGACTTATACTCTAAATTATGAATGAATTCGTTGAAACTTCCTTGGAATGTTCTATAGAAATACAGTACATTAGTTGTGTTATGGTATTACATCAGAGTAGTAGAGCTATGTTTGAAAAATTGTTTAGTACAATTTAAAAATTATATTGTTGTTTTTTAACATGAAATACAGTACTAAACTACAGTATGTGAATCACTGTTTTTCGGTTGAACCGAATTTTCGTCCATCCTTGGTCACTAGGATTCCCCCTCCCCCCCCGCGGGAAGTAACTCTTTACAGCTCCTCTAATAGCACCTCGTATATGCAATTTTAACAAATTCTTGCCGCGTGTATTGGATAAGTGCAAAACTTCTACCATTTGTCACATGTTACAGGATAGTGGAGTACTGATCTCACAGATGGCGCGTGAATCGGTAGTCACGTACTCGGGGGAACATAAGAACAGTCACAGGCAGTGAGTGTGGACGTTCAGGCAGGGACAGCGTATCGTGTCGGTGAAATGGAGACCGATAAGGAGAACGATTAGTTTTCGAGTTCGATAAAGGTAGTATTACGACCTTAGCTAGTTGCAATATTCGGCAATTTTATGGTGAAGTTGCAGTTGCTAATGACACTTACTACCGGTGGTTTTTGAAAACTAAAGAACGCTGATAAGCTGTCAAGATCATCCACGGTTTGGACGTCCAGCAATGTTTTCTGAATATGATCTCGACCAAAACATACGAAACAGTCCAAATCCAACAGTAGAGGAATTAGCGGAAACCTTCCAGTTACCGGGGCTGAAAAGAGTCACTTGGTCAAGTTTTGAACAGGGTTACCAGGTCTAGGTTTCAGACCAGGGTTCGAAAATACTTATCTTTTTAAAAAAGAACAAAACATATGTTAAAAACGTATTTTTGTACTTTTATTTGTTATAAGAACGTTTTTTATAGATTGCAAAAAAGAAACGTGTTTAAAACGTGCTAAACATTTTCTTAAAAATAAAAAATTGGTTGGGATTACGATAAGTCTGCAGTAACATCTGCAGTAGCCACTATAACCTTTCAATCGCGCATTCGGTCTATTCATAAGCACTTACGAGAAATTGTATGTTTTATTTTACCAAATTTGATGAAATTTGCGATGTATTAAAATCGTTACGTTCCTTTTCTGTAAAATCAATCGGTATAGCGTTATTCGAGATTGGCTTAAGCTATAACGACGCAACATATACCGCTGTATGTTAGATAATGCTGTTTGCATTTAATCTTCCTGCACATAAATATATTTCCATATGCAAATAAACTACTGTTACGGTCTACAGTAGTTAAACCAAATAAGAAGGTATTTCTAATGAATAGTTTCCTTATAATATTTTATTATGTTCTAATCTTTATATTTCTTATTCTTTAACATCACCTGTTAATAATATTTGTGTTTGAAACAACGCTTATCGAAGTTATTCTTTAGTATAAAAAACAATTTTTTAAATTCTCAAAAGAATTCACAATTTAAATTTAAATTCATTCCAATATTTTTTCACAGCTTGTTTTTTTTTCTCTCCACGGTGTAAGATAAGTAGGTGAGGAAGCAACAGCATTCAGCAATAGAAATATTATGTTCTCTTATTGCACGTAGTTCCAACTGGTATCGCTAGATGGCAGGCCCAACTGCGGGCCTGCTAGAGTAACCTAGTATATACTGAGTATCCTATAGACGGTCTACCATAAACATAGGTAGAATGGAAAGAAAATCGAGTTGCGAGTACTGAATCTATATAAATTTAATTTAGTCTTTGTACTTATGTCATTTAGATCACAATATCGAGTCTTTCGTACTTTGAATGTTCGAACGGGAAAACAAATTAATTTTGAATCAGCTAAATAAATTGATAAATTCTGTTGATAAATTTTCTTAAAAATATATATATATATACCAGCAATGTTCTATATCTCGCTGTACGCACACCTACACAGTGAATAAGTTTCCAATGGATGAAAATCTGAAAATATTATGGTCACAAAACAGCGGTCGCGTGCCAACTAGTTGCTGAAACTTCCCACTAAAGAAGTCACCGGTTTTGGAGACAAAGAACTAGGTCATTGTTCGTCGCACGCCATTCTCATTTTGCAATGTTTTCCCGAAAAGGTGGCCCATGAGAAAAACTCGTCGGGCCACCGGAGGCCCGCCGAATTTTCCTCATGAGTATGGTTTTGCAGGCTGCGAGAAGCAGTAGTCTGTTGGTGCAAGATCTGGTGAAAACGCCGAGTCGGGGAGTTTCTCCCAGCCACATTTCTCGATCTAAGCAAAGATCCTTCCTGCCGTGAGTAGGTCAGTAGGTGCGCGTTATCACCGTATTTGATCAAACCCTTGCGATTAACTAGAGCAGGACGTTTCTACAACAATGCAGTCCGTAGACGTTTAAGCTGCTGACAGTAGACATTGATAGTCTGGTTACTTGGCAAGAGCTCAAAATGAATTATCCTACGGATATCCCACCAAACACTTAACATCCTTTTACAGGGTTGGAAATAGTGTTTTTCCACAACTCCTGCGGCCTCTTTTTAGGTATCCATTACCGTTTGCGTGTAATGTAATGGTAGAGGACCCACTTTGCATTCCCTGTCACCTTTCTGTCCAGAAATGGCTCACGTTGGTGATGGGTGAATAGGGAACCGCTGATATCAACTCGCTGCTGCTTCTGTTGAGGCGTTAATGCAAGGAGTACCCATTTTCCGAGTTTCTGCAGATGACGATGGATGGTAAAATGGGTGACATGGAGTTCACTGGCAAGTTCCTCAACAGTTTGCGCTGGATTTACCTCCACCGCTACTCGCAATGCATCGTTGTCTAGCTTCATCAGACTCCATTTCCGTGGCTTATTGGTGAGGCCGGTGTCCCCAGACCGAAACCTCTGGAACCACCTCTGGCACTTTCTCACATCCACAGCACCCTGACAATATACGGCATTTTTGTTTGGTGCAGCTGCGCTGGCTGGATGTCCCTGGTGAAATTCATACAGTATGACAGGCCGTATGTGGTCCTCCGATACTGCCATTACCAAACACAAGCCAATTCCAACACGTTGAGTAAACCGTTCTCCTTCTACACACAGTTGCACAATGAAGTGCCGTATATGACTCAGCTATGGCAAGTGCCTTCTAGTTCACTATTCGCTCGTCAGATGGTGTCATTGCAGCGGTCATCGCACATACCGGTACATTATTTATGGGATAACCCTTTTGCAAAAATTGTCAGTAACGTTCTAAAAAGAAGACCCAATGTGGACCCAGCAAAATTTTGCTCTTATGTTTCCACTGGACGTCTTATGGACATAAAATGAGACGTCCACTGGACGTACGTGCACATGTTACAGCCCATCCGTTAAAATCCGTACTTGTCTATAATCGTACCTTATATGGACATCCACTGGACGTAACCATCGAGTCTACTTTGGAAGTCCAATGGACGTCCCTTGCCTTCTCCATTGGACGTACTCCTAATATGGACACAAAATGAATGATATGACTGCATCCAATGATGTCCATAGGATGTACTTGTGCTATGTGGGGTAGATAACAAATTGCAATTCAAAAATGAAAAAAAAATATGAAATGACATAATGAAATTAATATAAGGACCATAACGGGATTAGAATAGAGCATGGCTGGGAGTGAGATTTTTGTGACTATTTGGCTGCACTTCGGAAACTCTCCCTGTTCATTAAAATAGTGAGGGTTAAGCTATCTATTCTTCGGTTAGGTAAATCAGTGTTCGAAGTGCGTTAGAAAATGTAAGGGAACGCTTGGAGAAGTGAGCTAGAAAAGTACGAGGGTAAGCTTGCACCGAGTAGTGGCGATTGCCTATTGAAAGTAAAGGCAATGAGCTCCCACTGATAAAAAGGCAGAGGTACGCCAAATCCAAAATGAAAGGGGTAAGGACACGGTGTGCTCCCCCCACCAACACACACACATAGACTTTGAGCACTGAGGTAAACTTAAATGAATTATTATAGAGATGTTCTCGGGATATCAGCCATGTGAAGGCCGACGATAGAGCCGACGTTTCAAGAACAGACATCGTTCTCATCTTCAGGTCAAGTGTACTGAGACCAGTTCATGCGTACTGTATCATGAACATCATGTATCATATACAATACGCATGAACTGGTCTCAGTACACTTGCCCTGAAGATGAGAACAATGTCTGTTCTTGAAACGTCGGCTCTATCGTCGGCCTTCACCTGGCTGATATCCCGAGAACATCTCTATAATATTCGCCGCCAGGAAAGCTTCAATTCTTATTTAAATGAATTAATCAGATCTATTTTATCATACACTGCGCCATAGTTGAACTTTAGACAGTATCTCTACCAGATCGTTTAACTGGTGATAGCATGCACCTTTAAGGTTAGATAGAATACCTTAAAGTAGTTTTAAGATTATATACATCAGTGGCGGCGTAAGCGAGGGGGGGGCAATGGTTCCTCCGCCCGAGGATCCACCTCCCCAGGGGCCGCGCTGACATAAATGGCGACACAATAACCGCTTGATACCGAGCCGCCGTAGCTCAGTGGTAGAGCGTTGGCGTAGAATTCGGGAGGTCCTGGGTTCGATCCCAACGACCGACCACCCTGACAGGTTTTTCCAGGCTTTTTACCTCAGTCATACCAGGCAAATGCCAGGATGGCATCTTTAAAATAGGCCCTGGCTGACACCTTCCCGAATCCTTTCCTCTCCCTGAGTCTCAGATGCCTAAGGGCCATAAATAAAATTCAAATTCAAATAATCGCTTGATAAACTTAATCATTGGAGCACGTCGATGGTGGTCGGTGTCGTAATAGCCTTGTCGTCTCAGGACTTTTACTTCTGTGCTTGACTAATTACTCATAACCATGACTCTCCGCAATCTGAATAACCATTCTCATGGAAGATATCTGTCATGGCACGTAAGCCCCCGTGCAGGAACCAGTTTTTCCGTGGAGTTCGGAATAACAAAAAATAAGATATTCCGGCCCACAGTAGCAGTGTGAGCTTATGATTGTGTTCGCGAACGGGCGTCAATCAAATTCACTTGCCCCGGTTTGGTCCCAGATTGCCTTCCGCCGCTACTGATATACAAAATAGTGATCATCCCAATTAGTTTGCACTTTTGAAATGAAAACTTTCCCGATCCATTCAGAATCAACAATATATGTGAATTACCGTTATATTAGAGTAATTCTAAGGCACAGTGTAAGATAAGTAGGTGGGTAAAGGACACCACTCAGGAATAGAAAAATTATGTTCCCTAGAATACGAGGTGAAATATTCCGCATATCCTTTATCAACGCTTACCTCAGATTATATTAATTAACAGTATGTAACACCACGTTCGGTGCTTCACATGTTGTTTACCATCACCAGAGGATACCATATATCCAATAAACTAACGCAATGGCAATTGAAAGATTTTAACAATATACCAAATTGGCGCCTGAACCCAATGGGATATTTTCTAATCTTCTATTCACCGGATTGCTACAAATTTCCTTAAACTAAATTTTATTTTAATGCATCGTTTCTGATTTATGGGTTTTTTTTTTTTTTTTTTTTTTTTTTTTTTTGTAGAATTTGGGCTCCAAATTGAGAACCTTGTATGAGTTGTATCATCTTGTATCTCGAAAAGGAAGCGGAATCGGCCACATGCTTACATAACTTTTTTATTGTTTTGGTGTAATTAATTCGTCTGTAAAGTTTGTCCCACTTTAGATATGTCCCGTATAATAGTGATCATCTCAATTAGGCTGCGCATTAGAAACTTTCCCAATGCATTCAGAACTGATAACATGTGTGTTACTGATTCATTAGAATACTTCTAAGGATACCCAAAAGCATATTAATCACTTTTATATATAGCTTCTGTCAGGCTTTCATTTTTTGAATCGGATCTCTCAGTTTAATGTGTCGGCTCATTGATGTAATAAGCTATAGTGATAGGTGATTTACTAGCAGAGATAAGGTTAGTTCTAGTTTACTGTCTAATACCGAAGAAAGCCCCTTTATTGTCCAGTATACAATTCTTTATTGTATTAGCCCACTTTCCTTTATTGTCTTCTTAATAGTTGGCTATGTTAATGTACGTTAGATTAGGTCAAATCATGTTATACAGCGGAGAACCCAAAGTCTATTCATTGCGTAATTTCAACAATCTTTATTTATTTATTTTACTATGACACATCTTGGAAGTATATAAATCATTCAAATTCACCACGAGATTATTGTGTAAAATATTTGTCTTCATGGAAACAGAGGTCACCTTATGGTAATATAATTAAAATTCTCGACGTGAATTTAATCATTAACCTGAGAGGTTCCTTTATCTTCAACAAAATATGCATAATGTAAACTAGACGTAGAGTAATCTGTAGAGTGCTCGCCTTGGAATCGGGAAGACCCGGGTTTTATTTCCGATACAGTCTATCCTGACTGAGCACTCCCTCGATCATTCCAGGCAAATACTAAAACTGTACCTGAATAAAGCCAGGGCCAATTCTTTTCAAAATCTTTTTTCCATGTTATTTGTTATCAAATATATCCATTGTAAAATAACTGAAATTGCCCTGTATCTGGATATTGTTAAATAAATAGGTAATATTTCGGTTTAAGGTGATGGTAAACTAAAATTGTAACTTTCCCCCGAATAACGCTGTATGGCACAATGCAGCAGATAACTTGACTTCGCTGCCGTCCGCTGTCTTCCTTGCACATACAGCGTTGTTCCGGTAAGAGACCAATTTGCCAGCATACTATCATTGGCGGATTTAGGGGAGAGAACCTTGGGGGCACGATAGAGACCTGGGAGGGGGGCAATCACTTTAAAAGCTATCGTTTAGAATGAAACATTTAAAGTCATTCTGAAATGACGGGGGAATACCCTCCAAAAATCCACCCATGCATACTAGTGTCATCCATCTCTTGACCAATGGCGAAACGAACCTTTCAGTATATGTCGGTCATTTTCCGTACAGAATGATTCAACTGGTAACTCAGCACATTCCGCAATGTGCCATACAGCGTTATTCGGTTGTATGCTTCAATTCTCGACTTACTTGTTAGCGGAAGGATACACTACACAAATAATTCTCGGGTACACTTTATTTTGTGGTCCACAAAATATAAAAAAAGGTCCGAGGCATGCAAGTGTGAAATTAGAGTGAAAGAGCGAAACGCATTTTAGATTATTTGCCTGCTTCCAGGTTGGGGTGAGCACATGGAGTCAGCATTAAACGTCATGTGCATCGCGTAGAATGAAGAAAAGTATCTCATCAAACTTTACCTAAACCGTCTTCGTTTTTTCGTCATTATGTTTGTGATTTTTGTAGCAAACATGTCATTCATAAATCATAATAGAATTCCTCCGCATGCTGCGCTGCAACTCGAGTGCATATTTAACGAAATAATAATGATATATGCTCTTCGTAACACTTTTCGGATTACCGACTCTTGTTAGGTATTTATAGAATCAAGAATGACCCGTTCTGCAGGCTATGCCCCGGACGAGAAATCGCAATGCTTAGTAGGTCTACATTATTTAGGACCAGCGAAGTACTAAAGACGTTAATCCAAGTTAAAGTTGACTGTAACGAATAGAAGTTAGGGTAACCCAACCTAACATAAACTTCAATCTTTTGAAAGATCCAGGGGAGTTTTTAAAGAGTAGCAATCTTTTTAGTTTTTGCAATTTGGAATTAGGTATTACTTTAGCTTACATTGAGCATGATTTCTCCGAACGAAATAATTCACAAGCCCATCAATCGGAATCATGGTAATGCTACATCATGGTGACATGTTTATTTACATATTACCATTAATATGTTGCTACAAAAGACACGGACAGTATGTCGAGTGAGCGATAGTGTAACCAAGACGGGTTAGAAAAACGCAGGTTATTATTTTATAATACACGGTGCACATCACATTTAACCTGACACCACCTGTGACTGCTCTGTTTGTGCTTATAAATGGAACGTTCGACGTATACTAAAGAAAAGCCTGGAATTATGTAACATTTTCCAATGATTCTATATTATCATTTCCCAAGTGCAAGACAATATTTTGTATATAGATGACATGTCATTGAGTGTACAGCCATAATTTTTTAACTGAATTAAATTAAATATAACTCTTTCTCTTCTACTAGAAAACTAAAAAATAAAAGACTAAAAATTCAAGGCAATAAACGGTGTTCTATTCATGAATGTTAAAATTTTAACAGGAAGCTTTGTACGTGGAATGGGAATGCATTAAAAATTCTTGTCAATAAGAAAAACATACTAAAACATCTTTCAGGATCTAATATGATAAATTGTCTTCTAACGTGTATAGAAAGATACATAAATAAACTATTCACTACTTTAAAAAACGAACTTTTATTGTAAATAAGGTATACTCCCAAATTTGTGATGTATACATCACACTATAGCAAAGAAGTACAATTGAGTCTAGAACCCCTTTTGCAATTAGTTTGTTTACTTGTAGTGTAGAAATGGTGACTGATACAATACCCAGTATTTATATATTTTAGGTTACCGTATTTAGGCCCTCAGTTCGCAGCGATCCTAGTGGCAAACCAGCGAAACATAGTGCATTAAGAGAACACATTTGGATGCTTCGCTTCCTCACCTACTTATCTTACACCGTGTTTCTCTCTCAACTAAAGTTTTAAATTTGGATCAAAAGAAAATGTTTTTGGCCAACTTGTGTTTTCACGCTTCTAAATTAATATCTTTACATTTTAATATTTGTTCATTGTTAATTTATGTTGTGGCAAGTTGCACATGAACTTGCGTTACACAATCGCTCCGTGAAACAAATAGAAAATTGCATTGAAAACAGCAATATTCTTAACATTAACTTTCATCAACATACACATGTCTACATGAGCTCTTTAAACACCATTAGTTTACGGCTTGCAACATGTCCTCTTTGGTTTAAGCAAGGTATTATATTTCTCGTTGGATCAGTTAAAAATTTTAAGGTTGTCTACCTTATCGTTGCAAGTAGTTTTCTTATAAACATGTAACAATGTAGCAATATTCTTATATAATTCTTTTACCACATATGGGCCTTCAAAAAGATTGAAGAATTTAGCAATATGTTTCTCGTTAAATAAACTTGTGTATCTCTTTGTAAACTAGAGATCCTTTCTGTATAAAGTCTTTACCATATTGTTTATATTTCTTTTTATACATCTTCCAATCGGTAATTGTTTAGGTTCAACTACATTTAAATCTTGATTATCCATTTTCTTAATCATTTGACCCAGATAATCTGTACACAGTTTGTTTAGAAAAAAATCATGCTGTGTACTTTTATCACACTCACTGATTATATTATTTATAAAATGGACTACTTCTGTAATGTATTTTCATCATGACAATACAAACGTAATAAACGTCCTATTTCCCTCTTCTACCTCTCCACATGGTTGCTTTGTGGATGGTACTTGGACACTACTAATACATGTTTAATAGAATGATATTTCATAAAATTTTTCAATTGATGCGATATAAACTGAGAACTATTATCAGTCACAATCTTATTAGGATATCCATAGTGCTTATGATATTCTTGCAAGCTTTTAATTATTTCTGTGGTTGAAGCCTTCCTTAATGGGTGAAGCGTAACAAACTTTGTAGCTAAGTCTACGATAGATAATAAATATTTGAAATTTCTTGAACGTGGTAAGCGTCTAATTATATCAATAGATAGCAATTCTAACGGATGATCTGCTAAAATTTGTTGTGGTACCTTTTAGATTCTTCTTAAGTCTGGTTTGCATTCTATATAAACCATGCAATTGTTTATATACTGTCGTTCATCCTTTGTCATATCCTTGCAATGTACCCATTTAGCCATAGTGAAAATGTACGTTTGACACCAAAATGGCCCATATAAAATGGACCATTCAGTAAGTTGTTTCTCTTGATCATGTGGTATCAATATCTTCCATTTTTATCTTTGATATGTTTAGTAATAATCATGTTGTTGGTATACTTGAATTATATTTTCCCATCTACTATGTGTCTATCAGGCTCTTTCAGTATCTTTTCCTTTAATGTATCTTTATCATAATCGAAACTCATTTGTTTAGGCTGAAAATAAATGTTACCAACATAGAATTCGTGATTGCAAATACCTACCGGAGACCTACTTAAAGTATCTACAATACAATTATCGTTCCCTTTAAGGTATGCGACTTTGTAATCATATTGTTGAAGATCGAGCGCCCATCTATTCAATCGCATATTCATAGTTTTGTGGTATTCAAATATTTTAAACATGATCTGTGTAAATCGTCAACGGCCGTCCCTTTAAATATTCAGCAAACGTATCTAGTATTTATACAACAGCTAAACATTCAAGTTCGGTTATAGAATATTTTCTTTCGTGTTCCTTTAGACACCTACTGGCATATTTAAAATATGTTGTTCCTCAAGTTTACCTTGCCCGATATAATCTGCCAGACCTATTGACGATGCATCTGTAACTATATACATACCTTTATTAAAGTCCGGTTGTACTAAAGAAGGACATTTTATCAAAACTTGCTTAGATTGTTCGAAAGCTCTTTCTTTCTGTTCTGTCCACTTCCATTTTACTCCAGTTTTCAATAGATTATACAATGATTCCATCATTTTACTGTAATTATATATGAAACGTTGCCGCCAAAAACACATTCCTATCCATCTTTGTTTTGACTTTTTAGTAGTCGGACGTGAATACTTCATTATTCCTTCATTTTTATCAGATAACACTTTTACATGTTTGCCAGACACCAGACGACGTAGAAAGGTAATTTCTTTCATAGCAAAGTTCCTTTCTTAGCTTTACTGTAAGTCCATTATGGTATAGTTTTCAAAATGTGTTCTAATCATACAAGATGTTTTTCAAAGCTTGTTGTAGAACAGCAAATATCATCCACGTATATTTTCAACCACACTTCAGTTTTTAGACCAAATATGTTCTTCATCATAGAAATGAAAACTGAGACGGTACTAACCAATCCATATGGCAGCCTCACAAATTGAAATTAGTGGTTACCACATCTAAAAGCCGTCAATGGACGACTGTCTTGAGATAGCAACACCTGAAAAAAAGCAAGGGATGGATCGAATTTTGAAAAATAATTATTTCCAGTGTATCCTGACAGTAAGGTGTTAATATTTTCTACCTGATTTATTGGTACTACGACATATTTGTTTAGCTTTCTTCAATCAAGTACTGGTCTTACGCTACCATCTGGTTTTTCCACAACATGCAAAGTATTATAGTGAGGACTGTTAGACTTTTCAATAATGTTCCAATTTTCCCATTAATTAGTTCCTCTCTCACAGCATTTCTTCTTAACGTAGGGTTTGGATATTGTTTGGCTTTAACTATAACGTTCTCTTTGAGTTCTATGTGATACACAAAAGACTTATGACATCCTGGACGTTCATCAAAAACATTCTTATACTTAATGAAAACCTTATACAGTAAGGATTTTTTTATATTCATTTAAATTAGAAACATTATTAACATTATCCTTAATTTGCCTTTCAGGAGCAATAGTACTTTGATTAGCTTTATCATTAGATTCCATATTTTGAGATTTAACCTCCTGAATTTGCCCCATACTAACATTGAAACTATTGAGAGTGGACAAGAAGGCAAACTATCCACCCGTCTTTCTAGTTTAAATGCTCCTTTGTAACGAAAGAGTTATTGCTCTCTCATTACTATTAGTATCTTTTATTGACTCTATACCTTCTTTATCTTTACATCCTTTCATGCACATATCACTATTGTAAAGTCTATCATCTGTACAGTACTTAACTGGCACAGTTTTATTTGTTCTTTCATAATTTGAACTATTGTCTCTTTGACAATCATAGATGTCAATAACATTGCATTCATTACGTGCATTTACTGAACTGTATTTAGTATTTGCATACATTTTTGAAGATCGATTTCTATATGTTCCTTTATTATCTTGTTTATATTGATTCTTATCTTTATATTGATTCTTATATTTATATATAAATTGATCCCTTTTCTCAACCGTTTCTATTTATGCATGCAAATTATCAACTCGAGAAAAAATTAAATCCCTTTGAAACCATTTTGGCAGAATATTCAACACTGTTTTATATAACTCCTTTTTTGAGATATTTTCGTCAATATTTATAAATTGATTTCTTAGTTCTCTTATTGTATCAGAGTAGCTACGTACATTTTGCCAGTCAATATGCTCATTTTTTACTTCTTTTTCACTTTCACCCGCTCTTCACTACCATATATGTTGAGAAATAGAAATAAATATTCTCATATCTTAGACCGATTTAGTCACATAACACACTTAGCTGGACCAACCATAGCACGTTTTACAGTACTTAATAACTCCTCAGTTCTCAAACCCATACAGGAAAGGTATGTGGTTAACCACTCCAAATGATTATGAGGTCTCTCTGAACTTATTACACCGTTCCACTGAGACGGCTAATCAAATTCTCTCGGTTCAGGATTTCTACCAACTCTTCGTGGTATTTTGCTCACGAAATCTTTGATAAAGCTTTCCCTGCTAGAACTACTACTTCCAGAATTAGAGCTACTCTCAGTATCTGGAAACCTTGGACAATCTTCTTCCTCTGGTGAGTTATAGTTATTACCATTCATTCTCTTTTCACCTTCTCTCACATGACGTTTATTTCTCTGGTAATGATTATTTTGATTCTCATCTTGATATTGCATTTCTCTCAAATGACCTTGTTTCTTAAAATCATCTACTTCTTTCTCAAGTTTACTAATCCTTGAACAGAGAAATTGATAATCATTATTCTGAGTTTTGCACCTTTCGTCCAAATTCTCGATTTTCCAGTGGAATTCACTTAAGAGTTTAGATTGCTCTTCTCATTCCATTAACATCGGTTAGCAGCACACAGTTCTCCTACTTCATCGATCAAATTAATAATATTAGATAGCTTAGCTCTTATTTCCTTTTCTTGTTCTACATATAACATTCTCTGAGCCTCCACAAATTCTTCTTTGCTGGCATCCATGAGCGCAGCAAATTCTACTTTATTGACATCCATAATCTGACAAATAGTATCCTGCCTGCCCACCACAGTTTGGAGTTCTTGTCTAATTGAACCGCATATCTCTAAAACAGAAGCATTATCAGACCTGTCATTCAAATTAGCATTATCCAGGTTCACACTTGAATTCTCATTCTCTTGAGTTAATTCTGGCGTATTCTGAAGAATAGCCGTAACATCATCCTGTTTCTTACGGTTAGGTTTCTTTTTATTTCTATCTGTACACTTATCAGCCTTGTTTGACGTATCCATTGTTTTCTTGTTTGAAACCTTATTGTAATTCATTAATGTATTCTACGTATTCTATAATCAGAGAATATATTGTCTCAGGTTAAAAACAGGCCCTGAAAGCTAGGTGCCACTTAATGCATGTAACGTTCCTTTTATGTAAAACCTGTCGGTAGAGATTTGCTTGAAAGTGGCTTAAGTTATAACAACGCAACAATATCAAGTTATTTAGTTCATAAAAGGTAAAAGCATACCTAGTGTTGTACAGCGAAAAAAAATGAGCTTTCGTTTTTCTAAATTTAGTTTCTTTGTTTCAAGGCAGCAATTTCTAATACTGCTAACGTCTCTTTAACCAAGAATTACTTTTATACACGTAATTAAGAAGAAATACATAAATGAAAGCCTAGATTACAAATATATTTCATATAATGTGAAATATTCTGGGTTGTCCAGTTCTCAGTGTTGTCAACTTTTAGAAAAATCATTGTAAAAAATCTTCCTTACCGTATCTGACCCAAACTTATCTTAAACATCATTCAACACAATAGAAGAAAGTTTTGAGTGTCACGGACCTCAAGCACCCCAAATTTCCGTGTTGCCAGCCTATTTTAAAATTTAATTTAGAAATAGAAATGCCTTTATTAATACAAATCTACACGTGTTCATTGATTTACACTAAATTTGACTTACATGTTCATTAGGTTCTGGGACAAGTCATACAAGCACTTCAGGCACCTTATTTTGTCAGGGTTGCCAAACGATTAAAAGTCTAGATTTCATATTTCTTACCGTTGGACGTATCTTCATTGATTTACACAAAACTTGACATGTGCCTTAGGTACTGGCACAGTTTATGTGGGTTCTTCCGGCACCGCAGTTGTCAGTGTTGCCAACCACTTACAGAAAATAATTTTCTTATTGTTTCCATATCGTTGAACGTATTAGAACCAAATTTCGCATTTACGTACTGTGACGAATCATAGAGAGATACTTCAGGTCTCACAGCTGACGGTGTTGACAATCAATTTTAAAAATTAAATATTTTCTACTTCCATTTAGTTCTACGTATCCGCGTTAACTTTGAGTATACATTACATATTCGACACAATCGAAACGCACTGTGATTGTTCCCCGTACCCAAGCACCCCATTGTCAGCGTTGCCACCCTATTTTAAAATTCAATTTTTCAAATGGCCCCCATACTCTTACGTACCATTAGCTATTCCTATGCTTTCAAAAACGCACGGGGGAAGCCGCTGGTTACGTTATGATATGCTTTGAAATGATACTTCTCAGAGCCCTATTGCAACAAACTCATTAGAAGAAACATATATCTAGTTGCTTGTTTACACGAGTATTTATCATGCATTTACACAACACTTGTTAAAATTTCTTCGGAGCATTTCTTTACAGCACTTGAAAAGAGCCTGTTTTTGAGTTTCGGTCAAGTTCTTTGCGGGGTTTCCGCCAGGATTTTCAGTTTGGGGCGGTGTAAAGTCAAAATTGGAAGGGTCTAAGTGAAGTTTTCTATGGTTTCTATCGATTTTTCACAGCAAAAATTTTTGTTGGGGGGGGGGGGGTTGCCGAGACTTTGGGGGTAAACACCTCCCCACTTATGGGATGGGGGCTGGCGAAATCACTGGTTGTGTGGAATCCAACGGCTTGAAAGCTTCCGTACGTTCAGGTAACCACGCAAAATCACATGTATTGCTTTTATGTCAATGTTCAAGGATAACAGAATCTCACGGTATGTCACATGCCGATCTCTCAATCATGTCATGTACAGCATCAACATTACCGAAAACAGGCGTGGATGAACGACCTTCACGAAATTCATCACTGAGAAATGTGCTACCAAGCTGGAATTCGGAAAATCAATTGTACACAGTTCTATCCCTAATAACATTCAATATCATATGGATATCCAGGGGATGTCCCGCCGGGATATTTACGACGTCTATGCGACATCCCATGATATCCACAGGACGTCCTATACGTGTTGATCAGATGGCCGAATGTCCGCTTCATGGATATCCCGTGGGACGTCCCGCGGGACCTCCATGGAATGTCCGTGAAACGTCATGTGGCCATAGCGATTGGACGTCCGGTGGATATTATGGGATGTCGCATGGATATCACAAATCGCCCAGCTGGACAAACCCCAGAGGGAAGGTGGGGTAAGACTTTGATCTTTTATTACTTAACAAAGGTGTAAAGGTCCTTTATCATGCTGGGATGTCCTGGATCTAAGCGACGGACTTTCACCGTCTCCGTGTTCGTCATTTTCAGTAGTCAAAGTTGGATGTTGTTCAATTGCAAAGCATCCAACTATGACTCCTGACAATGACTAACACGGAGAAGGTCAAACCCCGTCATCCAGACCCAGGGCATCCCAGCACCATAAAGGACCTTTCCATCTTCGTTAAGTAATAAAAAAAAGGACAATGGCTGCGCCAAACTCATCTCAATCCCGTCTACAATACAGGTGGCTGAGCGGTCTGCGGCGGTAGAACATCGGCTCGAAGGTCCCGGCATGGGTGTGGATTTTAACATCTAAAGGCGAATCGTGACGGCCCGAAGTCCAAAGTTACTAGACTGGCCCATGTAAAAAGAAAGTTTCTTTTAAGGGTGCATAAATAACGTTCGGAACAAATTAATTTTCCATTAATCGGAGACAAAGTGAACGTAAAATTCACGGTCGTGGAATTCGATTGTCGCGTAAATGGAATAGTAACGTATAACAGCCTATGGCAGTAGCAAGACTACGTAATGAAAAAATCTAACCTGATTTTTCTATCCTGTCACAGACTACATAACTGGCTGTAGTGGGTGCATGGAAAGGTAAAATAAATAGTTTGACATAAACCGTAGAGAAAGCTAGCGAAAAGATTGGGGTTGTGCAATGCATGTAATAGTAGAGTATGGAAAGTAGACAACAATACTTAAAATGCATTGTGTACGTAGTGCATTAGTTTACAGAGTAAGGTTCATGAACGAACAAATGACGTGTTTCACAATTTTGAAGCCCAATTGCACTATCTGCACCCCGAAACCTCGCACAGGGAAGGGTAGGTATTTATTACTGATTGTAGGTTAAGTTAGAATAATTAGGCCTAGGGGGGTTTTCATTATGGAGTAGCAAACAAATTTACTACTTACACAACGTTTCAAACTAAACATGCCAACCAGCTGTTCGAAATGTACGTAGTGTTTTTTAAATTAATTTATAGCTTTTTGGCATCTCAGGTTCAGCCCGGAAGGTGTTGCAAGGTATTCATATAGAGCCTGTTTGTAGGTACTATTCCGGCGTTCGCCTGGTGTGACTGACGGGAAACCCCTGGAAAAATTTCATCATGCAGTATGATGGGTGGCCGGTGGGCACGAATCCACAACCTTCCGAATGCGAATTGTATGGTGGTTCGTAATAATCACATTGTGGGATATTTCGAACTTAGCAAATTTCTCACCGGTTACCTACACACTGATCTTTACAACCGTCTCGTTCATCGGAAGTCATAAACGAAAAGTTCTTCGTGCATTAGCTTAGGGTGGGCCAGTTACCTACACTCTTGCTCTGCAGGTGCATGTTAAATGACTAGTATTAAATTTTCCTTTCTGATCATCTTCCCTTAAGTTTACATCAGCTACTGAAATATCGATCTATCATCATCCATTCGGCCTGAGCCAAAGATACATACCTAACCACCTTAAACTAAAAGCAGATTCAGATAGATTTTTTTTATACTACGCAATTTAGCAAACGGGTACACATCCCCACCGTCAAAAATGCTGGGCGCGGCAGGTTTGGGTTGTAACAACAAAATTTTCTTGCTTTTACTTGAAGCTCATTAAATGTGAGGGCAGCATGACAAAAGGCGTAAGGTAATGACAGTTACAGCTTGGCGCGCTCACTTACGCGAAATTAATAAATACACAATATCCAAGCTATCTTAAAACATCTGCATTCACTTAACAATATGAACTGACATATACTTACCTTTAAACTCTGCGTAGTGTTTCAATTATGTTAGCTGAAGTAATGGTGCAATAACCGTCTAGTACAAACAGGCAGTAGACAGTTGCCAAACGCGAAGCATGCTTGCGCGAAAGAATCGACTGTTTGCGAGCGTTACATATTACTTCAGGATATTATGAGGATATCGCAATACGACCACATTCGGGATCATCCTGCCAGGATATCCCCAGAATATCTCTCTACTCAGAAAGCCGGTATTATCCAGGTAGAATTTCCTACGGATATCCTCGCTAAGTCTCAATATCCCGTGCGACATTGTAACATCAATGGGACCTGTTCAGAATGTCCCATGGATGTCGGATGCTATTAGGGATTAGATGGTACTTTATCCCCAAAAGCCAAATGAAGTCGCTCGATACATTGTTTCGGTGTTAAACTACATTTGAAATCATAAAAATCATTAACCGATAGTGTTCAGACGAAATTTCCATTTCTCAAACAAAACTATTTCTTCCACTGCTGTGAAATAGAAATACATAGGCGTAAACAAACAATCAAAGATAATATAAATATAGAAAGGTTCTTCCGTAATTTATAATAGCGGAACACTAGCACCACTGTCGGTAGTATTTTGCAAAAACTTTTCCAGCAGTAGAAACTTTTATTATTATTATTAAATGGCGAGTTGACGGAGGAGAGTGATTTCTCATACTGTGAAGGTGGAAGGGGAAAACGGAGGGGGCGCTGGAAGTCATGGGCCTAGGGCGCCTAGATGCATAAATCCGGCTCTGCTTACGCCATCTGTGGTTAGAAAATTGTAATATCCATTTTCCTCCCTCCAGTGCTGTTTTGGAGTGTGGGCAGTAGGTTTCAAATTGTCCAGTAGTCATATAGTAATACGGGGCTAACTAGTAGTACAGTTTAAACTAGTTTCTTTCATTTAAAGGTTTTTTCAGATTTGTCCCGTATTTTCTCTGTATTATGCCGTATGTTTTTACCGAGTGTCCCGTAATTTATTCATCGAAGAGTGGTAACCCTACTCCGGGAACATTATGACATTTATTCTGGTATATCCAAAACACTTTCTTCTACGAAAAGCAGTTTTAAAAGGATTTTGTAATATCTTCCTTATTTTCGAAAAATTTTATTTCCTGAAAATTAAAAGAATATATATATTTTCGTACACTGCAGAACATTTTAATAAATCAAGAAGTTATTTATAAATGTTTCTATCAATATTATAGAAGCATTTATGTAATTCACAAATATGTCGATAATAGTAGATAGATGTATTCTATATCCTTATATGTAGATAATATTAAAATATTTTAAAATTATTTTAATGCAAACTCTTAAAAATCAATCTTAAATTTCTAAAGGATTTTTTTAAATGGTGAACATATTTTCTGAGTTATATCCGCTACACGTTCAAATTATGCTTTAAACATATTTCAAGAATATTTTCAAGAATATGTTCATATTTGCTACGAACTTTTAAAGCCTTTCTTCTAGGAAAATAATTTTGTGTTGAAAAATATTCGAAGAAGATTTTTTGTTGTATGTATGTCCGTCCTTACCTGGTTTCTATGCCTTATGTTAGGTTTGAATTATTTTGTATGTGTTTTTCTTTTTTCACTTAGGACTTATTTTAGAATGTTGTTTTAAAATATTCTGAAAAATATTTAGAACATATTAGTAAGTGTTTTAAGTACTGTCTTCTAAAAACTGATTTCCTTGTATCTATGATCGCCAATGTACTTCGAAAACAAACAATGTTATATGCACATGTTTTCTCAACATACAATGTCCCTTTTTATAAAACTGTGGGTCATTTCTAGAATTATCAATACGGAATTTTATGCATGATCGTCAACTATGTCAACATGTGCGTTCTCAAAAATGCTTATCAACATGGACTGGTGGGGAATCACCAGTATAGTCTGTAGTCACCTTTACATGTGGAGTACGTAGTATTAAAGGTTAACAAAGCTGTTTGTTTTCTCTCTCCTCCACTCACATGGCTTTTTAAGGACATTGGATAGTTGACAACGATAGGCGGAGTGGCGATCGAAGGTTTTCGTCGTTATAAGAGATAATACCACAAGTCATCACGTCAACATGTGCACCCACAAAATTATGACCTAGTGTGGACTCACCATTATGCCTGATTTACATTCACGCTTGCATTGCGTGCTTTGCTTGCAATGAGAGTGAGTAGCCAATTGAAGCAAGTTTTTTATTACGTAATACATAGATCACACAATAAAACGCGTGTTTCAATTGACTACTCACACCATAGAGTTATAAAACCTCACCACTAGAGTCAGGCTTGGCGCTGCTGATGCGGCGCCACTTGAAAGTTGAGCGAGAGAATGTTTGTTTCGCAACAACACGTATTATGAGTTGCTATCATATGGCTGCTGTGCTTCGCCCTTTGGCATTGTTTTAGTTGATTCGTTTGTATTTGAGAAGAAAATGCCACTTTCCTGTGCAGCTCACGGTTGTACTAAGAAATATAAGAAAGGAAGTAATGTATCGTTTCACAAATAAATGATCATTTAATATTATTCCATGAAAAATGTTTCATTATGTAAGACGTTCTTTCGTGTAGTTTATGTCTGCTAGAAATATAAAAGAAAACACAAATCTTTGATTTGAATTATTTGATGCGAAGGTATTTTATCGTGTTAGATCCATAGTTATAAAACTGTCCCATAGTTATAAAGAGAAATATACATAAAAATAAGTATTCTTACATTCAGAAATAATGGATCGTTTTCATTTAGGCCTATTGAAATTAAAGTGGTTATATTCGTGTAGAAAAAGTATATATGTCTATTTAAAATTTAAATAGTTCTAAGCCCACAATGTGCTGTTGAATTTTGTTGATGGCTTTAGGCACCTAAGCGTCAGGTCGGAATAGGGGAGGGAAAATGATGCGGGTAGATGTCGGCCAGGGCCTATGTTGAAGGTGCCATCCCTGCATTTGCCTGGTGTGCCTGAGCAAAAAATACAAAAAAAACTCACAAGGGAAGTAACAATGAGCTCATATCGAAACCTACAGTAAAATTTTACGCAGAGAAAGGAATCCCACAGAAAGACCATACACAAAAAATCAGTTGCTCTTTTGAACTGGAAATACCCGGAATGGCATGTTGAAATGTCGCTCACCACTGTCGACCAAGTGCACAATAATAAGTGCATTACCACCCCTTGTAAACTGCGTGTTAATGAGAAAAAGTGAATAACAACAACGTGGGTACATACTAGACCTAGGAGGAAGTCGTATGGTAGGGTGGACCTTGACGACGGCCATCTTGAATTCAGGTCAAGTTTTTAAAAAAATAGGAATATGGTAATGTGATATATGATTTTGGGCTAGAATTTAATCAGAAAAACAATGGTGACGTTAGTTTTAAGATATGCGCAGGTGGTAAAATGTTACAGGTATATTAATTGTTTATGTTTCCGTTGTGCACAAGTCTCTTACAATACGACGCCTTTTAAACTGCGTGTTAATGATAATAAGTCAATAACAACATGGTGGATATATATATGAAGTCGAGAGAAAAGTCCATGATAAGGGGGAACATGACGGCGACCATCTTAAATTCCGCCATCTTGAATCAGACACAAATCTTGTAACTAGAAAGCATAGCGTGCGACACCTCATTTTAATAGCAAATGTTCTCACCAATCCAATGGTATGCCTATTTTTGCTCTATCGTTAACCAGTACGAAGTTAGACCTGTTTTTAATGTGCACTAAACAAAAGAGGTAAGAAAACAACGATAACGAACGCTTCAAGGGATTGTTCAATATGTTCTCCATTCCCGTTTATTGTTAGCGATTTTGCGTTCCAAGTCACGCCCAACCTTCAGCAAAGTGCTAACTGGACTGTTAACACATGCGGTGTAAATTAGCATGTTACCCATATAAAAGAGTGACGTATTGACGTTTGGTACACTATCACAACAGCCCTAACTTCGTACTGGTTAACGATAGAGCAAAAATAGGCATACCATTGGATTGGTGAGAACATTTGCTATTAAAATGAGTTGTCGCACGCTATGCTTTCTAGTTACAAAATTTGTCTGGTTCAAGATGGCCGTCGTCAAGATCCACCCTACCATACGACTTCCCCCTAGGTCTAGTATGTACCCACGTTGTTGTTATTCACTTTTTCTCATTAACACGCAGTTTACAAGGGGTGGTAATGCACTTATTATTGTGCACTTGCCGACAGTGGTGAACGACATTTCAACATGCCATTTCGGGTATTTCCCGTTCAAAAGAGCAGCTGATATTTTGTGTATGGTCTTTCTGTGGGTCTTGCTTCCTATGCGTGAAATTTTACGGTAGGTCTCGATATGAGCTCATTGTTACTTCCCTTGTTAGTCAGGATGGTCGGCCGCTGGAATCGAACTCATGACGTCCCGAATGCTATACCAACGCTCTACCACTGAGCCACGGGGGTTCGGTAAGAAATGTGCTGTTGAAAAGACTTGTTAAATTATTAGGAACAATGATGATGATGATGAGTGCTCTGCCCGAAGGTAGCTTTTGACCTGAAGATCCCAGAGCTAGGTGAACCGATGGTGATTTGCCATTGCCTTCCATCGCATGAACATGACGTCCTAAGGACGGGACATACAGTTTAATGTGGATTCCGAACCACTTGTGTCCCCGCCGGGAATCGAACAGGAACACCCTAATTACACTATTAATAACAATAGAAACAAATTTAACATCGCAACAAAAATAGATAAGAAACGCTTCTTATCGGTCACCCTGGTTGGTAAGAGGAAAACTCGTGAATTCTATATACCTTATATACCTGAAGTCGGACACAGTAGACATGACTATTCGCATTATTTATGATATAAAGTCAAAACAGAACATTTGAAAAGCTAGAACAAACAAGGTCGTTTTTAGTTTTAAGACAAAGACCTTTACCCTAAATTTAAAGACAGTTTTCTTTATTCGCAAATAACTTTTCCGGCATCTTCTAAACTAACCAGGGAAGCCAGTTTTCTTTTCTTTCTTTCTTTTTATCTATATAATATCACTTTCGATAGATGGTAGAACTTAAATATCAAGTTAAAGCTGTCCGAAAACTAGAGATAATTTTATGTTCATTTTAATGACATACGTCTTGTTTCAGTGGGTCTAGGTCAGAACCCCCAACGGTCAGAAACCCCAAAAGTAAAAACGGTCAGAACCACCACACAAACGGCAGAATCCCCACAAAACTGCCAAAACCCCCAAACACCCAAATGGTCAGAACCCCCAACGGTCAGAACCCCCAAAACTAAAAACGGTCAGAACCCCCACACAAACGGTCAGAATCCCCAAATGCGAAAACGGTCAGAACCCCCACATACATGGTCAGAACCCCCACACACATGGTCAGAAACCCCACACAACGGTCAGAAACCCCACACAAACGGTCAGAATCCCCAAATACGAAAACGGTCAGAACCCCCACACAAATGGTCAGAACGCCCACACAAACGGTCAGAATCCCCAAATACGAAAACGGTCAGAAACCCCACACAAATGGTCAGAACGCCCACACAAACGGTCAGAATCCCCACACACATAAACGGTCAAAACTCCCATAAAAACGGTCAGAAAACCCAAACTTGAAGACGGTCAGAAGACCCACATGACCAATGAGATCCCAACGCAAACGGTGTGAAACACCACACAAACAGTCAAAGCCCCACACGAAGTGTCAGAGTCCACAAATGCAGAAACTCGCCAGAAGAGTTAGATTAAACTGTCGATAAACCCTAAAATTTAGAAAATTATATTTCAGAATAAAGTTAGCAATGTAATAAATAAAAAGTAAAAATCCAGAAATGTTTTTGATATTCAATTTTTGTAAACGTGATATGGGAACACTGACGGTGGCAGATTTCTTCGTTTGTGTGCCATGATAGCGATGGGCAGAACTGGTATTTTCTCGTAGCAGTGATAGCAGTATATGCTATATGTAAATGTTTGTTTAAAATAACAGTTTACACCACAGTTTAAAAAATGTTTTTAACT
>JAGDQP010010587.1:0-55376 GCA_022664845.1 Lepisma saccharinum | reverse complement strand
CAACATGTAATTATGTACACTTCATGTTAAAGACTAAACTTTATTCGTAAAATAAAATCCTCAGCGCGTCATCAGTAACACAGATTACCAAGTAAGAATACTTGAAACAACTTTATTACCGTGCAGGCTTACCTTAACTTATTTTCCTTGTAATTAGACGGAACATTTAATTGCAGATTGTACTTTATTCCCTCGACATTGTAATTATATAACTGCGAAGTAAAGAGGAAATTGCACGACAACCTTTCGTTAATAAGTTACCATAAATTCCTTGGATGGGTATATTGATTAGTAAGAAAACTAGTATGTTTGCACTCACACACACACACACGCACATAAAAAACGACTTGTAATTGTATGTAAAATGAAGGAAAGAGCTTAATAGCTTCAGTTTATACAGAACGAGCTTCAAACGTGTAATTAGTTTGTCAAGAACCAAGAATTACGTACTTGTAATGACGAGACATTATTGTTAATTACTGTTGTCTCTATTCTCTGTAATAGCTTCGTTTAAAGTTTGAATTGAGATGTGAATGTTGATAGTGAGGGTGCGTATATGACTTTAAACGCTAGCATTAAATGTATAATCAAGTGTTTTAGGAGCGTTCTTATTGTTCACTGTTGCCAGTCTCTGTTTGTCTATTTTCTAGGATTAGGAAACGTAACTGTTATAAAGTAAATACAAAGTAACTGTAAATAATAGATAGACGCGAAGGAAACGAAAAGAATGAAATAAACAGAACCACAGCCAATATTAAAAATTTCAAGGCGAGATGTAGAACAGCTACCAAACTTCAACTATTTGAGAACGAAAAGTGAGAATTTCAAGTTTGAAAATGAAATACATGTAAGTATAGCTGTAGGACGATGAAAGAAAAAGTTGAGAAAAAGACAAATTAATGTTTCCGCTGGAGTGGTCTGTTCTGTCAAGCGGAAACGAGGAATCTACAAAAAGAGTGATTTAATATGATTCAGAGATTTGGCAATGTGGATACGGAGGAGATCAAAAGATACAAGCAGGACACAATAGATACCTATTAAGGAAATGGTGAATAGCGTAAGTAAGAGATAAACATATTGAAGAAGAGAGAGGGAAAAAAGATGCTGTTTGAGACCACGACCTTGCATATATTGTACGGTCAACGATAAAAGCTGCATTGGTGTGTTCTGTTTAACTCAGGTTATCACTGGACTTGAGTCAGGTTCTATTACCTGTTCCGACAAATTTTATACTACTTTCCTAAGCTATCAAATTGAGGATTGAAACATTCTAACTATTATGAAAATAATGTACAATATTTGTGCTAGAAAGTGTGGAATTAGCGATTGTAACTGAAAAAATCCCAGGTGAAAAAAACAAAAACAGGCGTCTTATAAAAATGTAATACAGGCGCCTGTTTTCCCCCTGAGATTCGAACAAGAAATGTGCATGTGTAAAACAGGTGTCCTGTATACAGGCCATGTTATCTTCTTGCCTGCAGAGTGCCTGTGAAATTATTATACATGGTTTGAACACTGCATGTCTCGTCCATTCCTACAGTCTCTGCTCAAACATGCTACCTGTACATGATCTGTTCATGCAAATACACATGCCCTGTATCGTGTTTGCCCATATCTCAAAACAGGCATGGAACATTTCTGTTCTTTTCTTACATGCATTACGCAGGCTATACAGGTGGAAACACGCACGAAACATACCGCCTGTGATTGCCTGTAAATTACATGACACTTTCCACAGGTTAAAAACCAGGGTAAAACAGGCATCAAACAGGTCAAAATTACCTGTACATGCCATGTACAGGCTGATTTTTTTTTCATAAGGGATACAACACGAGAGATCAAAACTTGTGTACGTGTACGTGTACGTGTTTTTTTACAGTGTACATACAGCACATACAGTACATTTTTAAGTGTATATGGGTCATTCTCCAGTAATAGTGCCCTTTGGATAGTAAAAAACTGCAACCAATTTTAATTGTACAAATCTGAGATTTTAGAAATCTTGGAGGCTTTGTGGGTAGATAATAAAGGTACTTAGAGATTAATATTTTATTATTTTTTTATTTATTCCATTAAGAAAATATAAAGTAATTTCCATGGAGTTGACGTTTCTGTCCAACTGAAGCAAGAATAAAGTGTTTAGTGTTTGGCTTCTGCTCATTAAAATATAAAACAGAAATTAAAATAAAATACTATTATTATGAGTTCCATGGAGTTGATGATGAATTAAGTGAGACATACCTAATTTTAACTTGTCTATTCCACAACAAGTCGAATCTAGAAGCATCTCCCTTGTAATTCTACTGAAACAAAACTATAATGGCTACATCCTGTCTAGCGTATGCAAAAATCATGTGTAGTGTTGCCAGCTTCACACTTTTATTACAACCTTCTTTTGTCAATCCATTGAGCTGATAGAAAACATGGGTTACATGTTTTTCAGTAAATATAATTCTCATACTAATACGTGTATTTTCGATTTAATTACGATTTATGTGTCGAACTAAATTATTATGAGGGATGGTTGTTGAAAATTAGCTTGAAAACTAAACATAAATATTGAAAAATGTCTGAAACATGCAAATAGAGATGAGTTTCATTCCATGGAGTTAACGTTAATCATATTTGAAGCTAAGTTGCATTAAATTATTAAAATATGAAAGCGAACAGAAACTGTCTCAGTTATAAAAAGTGTTTTAAGAAGTAAATGGAAGCAAAGAAAGTAGTTTCGGGCAAATTTTTGTAAGGAATTATCTAATTTCACAAAATCCCTAGTTTCTGAAAAATTACCCATATATCAAATTTGGTCATAACCACGTTGAATAATGTAAGGAAAATAGGTTACAATGAAAATGAAAATACAAGAAAAGTAAATAAGTTATAAATAGCTACAGATATAAAGAAAAAAACACTTGAAATACTTATGCGGGAAGCTTCATTTGACAGAGTTCGACCCGAATTCCAGTTCTACAGAGACGACTTGACTGGTTTTTACGATGAAGTCTTCGTAGGAGAGTTCCAATGACCCTTCTGGATAGGAATGGTTCGGTACCCAAAAAGGGAAATAAGTAAACTCCGAGAGACTAAAGCCCCCTCAAGCTCAAAGACAACAGAATCCCCCAACTGAAATTCAAACGGTAACAATACCAACACAGTATACGAAAACCCTTAGTTGTCCGGTGTATAAATACCCTCCAGATATCTGGCCATTTGGGTCAGGACCCTCTAGGGATCAAAAAATTTAGGTTGGTAGTAATTCAGTCTTTCCTCCAAGCGTACGTCTAGCATCTGGACTAAGGCTTATCTCATCTATACAAATTAACAGTTTACAAACAAACTATGATCTAATTATGGAATGTCAAAGAAAAAAATGTCTAATTTGATTGAATGTTTAATGCTTACTAGAAAATGGGCAAAAGCCACAAACAGTAACAGTGAGAATTACTCAGTAACAAATTCTGATGAATTATGAGCAGGATAACTTAATATCTGGTGGCTACGTAAACACATCGTATTGTTACTCAATATATAACAAGCACATTAATCATGAATACAGTGACATCTTTCCATACAAATATGCCTCAATCGATATCTCTCTCACACACACCAGCCATGGGTACGAAGCCAAACTTTCCACATACATTTGCCGTAGCTATGAAAGCTGTCTATGAACAGCGTATTTTAGAATAGATTATCGCGCCTTCTTTTAAATATATATATATATCACTGATATTATATCTATATATTAGGAAATAGCAGAATACAGACGTTCCTGTACTAATGCTTCCGGAACTATTTCGTCTTTAATGCAATAACTAGTAGGATCCAAATTGATTCCAAATCAAAGTGCAAGATAAATGTAATTATGCAAGAGTTACCATCATACTCGTTAATGCATTCGCCTAGTACAATTTTAGCAAAGATTAATAATAATGTCTTACTAATATCCAAAGGCCTTTGCACGTCCTCTTCAATCGAACTGAAGAGAAAAATAATAAATGGCAAATGATTCAAATATTTAGTTATAATCAAAATGCTCAATGAAAATATGAATACTAAGTCAGAATCAGTTAATTCAACAAACCTGACCAAAACCTTTCATGTTGGCTGTCGGTTCAACCACGTGAAATGTAATCAAACTGCTGACAGTTAGACACCTGCATTGATGGTTGGTTACGTGGCAAGATCTCAAAATGGATTATTGCACGGATATCCCAACAAGCGCTCAACATCACTTTGCAGGGGTGGAGATCCTGTTTCGGCACAGTTCTTGCGCCCTCCACTTTAGGTACCCACTGCCGATTGCGTGTAATGTTATGGTAGAGGACCCACTTTTTGTCCCGTCACCATTCTGTCCAGAAATATCTTATATCTGTAACGGGCGAGCAGGGAACTGCAGATGTCAACTCACTGTTGCTTCTGTTGAGGCGTTAACGCATGGGGTACCCATTTTTTGAGTTTCCGACTCGTACCCAGGGTCCTGCAGATGACGATGGACGGTCGAATGTGTGACATTGATTTCACTGGCCAATTCTTCAACATTTTGCATTGGATTTGCGTTTACCGCTGTTCGCTGCATCGTTGTTCAGCTGCATAGGTCTCCCTTCTCGTGGCTTATCGGTGAAGCTGGTGTCCCCAGATCGAAACCTCTTTAACCACCTCTGGCATTTTTGCACATCGACATCACTCTGACCATGATACGGCATTAATGTTTCGTACCGTTACGTTGGCTGGATATCTCTGGTGAAATTGATACAGAATGACATACTGTATGTGGTTCTCCGACACTGCAATGATCAAACACAAACCACACTTCCAAAAGGTGGAGTAGACCGTTCTCCTTCTACGCTCTGCTGCACAATTAGCTCTATGACTCAGCTATGGCACGTGCCACCTACTTCACTATTGCTTGTCAGATGGCGTCATTGCAACGGTCATCGCATATAAGTTATTACTTATGGGATAACCTGATAGATCTGGGAATACACGAAGCTTGCAATTTGATGTGTAAAATACAGTTAAATATTAAAAGTATTTTGTTGATAACTACTATTTTTCCACTATTCCATTCCATCGATTCGCAACGCTAACATAAAAACAAAACAGATTAACCAGAAGCTGAGTTCATAAACAAAATCGATGTATTAAAATATAGTTAATATTTAATGCCACCACAAACATTCAGAAATTATGCTACTTTCAGTTTTGACTAGTAGTTAAGCACGTTTATTATATGATAAGAAACACTGATATTCGCTTAAAAACTGTTATTTCAGGGCAGATATTATATTTTATCCATACTTTAGCCCTTAGATACAATTTTAATGTAGTGAAAAGTTCGAAATATGCGAAAAATTTTACTGTGTAGCTCCTGCTACGTCTAGAACGCAGCCATGTACGATCCACATGCCAGCCCCCTCGCCCCCGAAAAAAATCCTGCGTACGCCAGTCCGCCACTGTAAGATGCCCCTAGTTACTAAGATATTATGTACTGCATTTGCCTGGGCGAAGCTTAGTTTAAAGCAATAAATTGCCCTAGAGTGTTGGACTCTAGCAATGCTACGCGCAGTAAATGAAAATCTGATCAATATTTTATTCATCAGTTTAATCAATTAAGATTAACTACGCTTTCCATTCGTCTGGTTGAATCATTGATGGATCTTTTACATTATTATTTCCATCATCCATCTTAGTCGTTTAGATATTTACATTTGGATTATAACATAAAATATTTGCAAAGATTCATTCCTACAAAATAATAACAAAACAATATCAAACCTTGGAAAAGTATAAAAGTGACAAATAAAAGACATTTACTTTTTACAGATTAACATCTTGCTGGTTTACGGTGATGCCATCTATTGACGCAATTCACAACAGCATTTGTATTAGTTATTAAATATATATAAAAAACTATTTATAAGCATATAAACGGCATTAAAACATGATCTTGTGTTCGTACATCTTTCGTAGCCGATTGTACGTATATAATTGTTATTCTTAATTTACAGCTCTTTTAGTGGTTTAACATAAGGAACATCGTAAATAATCATATAATTAAGCAAAATATGCATGTTCTCATAACATATACCCATAGCAAGCGAAAAAAATAACTTCTTCGCTTAGACAGGATACACTTCCTTAATGAATATCATTGACAGGAAGACCTTTCGCCCATAAAAACAGGACCACTACCGGATGCTTCTCTCCATGGAGCTGTTCACTTACTCAGAAAGAAGTGTATGAATGTGCTGCTACCTGCCGATACGTTTCTAAAGTACTCACGTCTTATTATTGTTATCCTCTACCAGTCTGTAATATAGTATTTACTAACATTTCCTGGTAAAACGGAAAAAAATAATTGTAATTGTGAAGAAAAATAATTTAAAAATTACTAATATTAGTCCGAGAATTGAAAATGAACGAAGTATTGATAAGAATAGGAGAAAAAGGGAAACTGAGAGGAGTAATAAGAAAAATAAAAACAACTTGGATGGTATATATATATATATATATATATATATATATATATATATATATATATTGCGTAGAAATTATTTGCAGAAAAAGAATCATAGAGAGAGGTGTGAAAGGAGACAGAGGAACATGAGAGGTTGAGATGCTTGAAGACATTAAGAGGCCTCAGTACATGTGTTATTTTATTTCCTTAAAAATACCTGATAAATGACAAGCAAAAATGAAATTTTGGATAAGGGGCTCCGATAATACTCACAAGTGTGTATCAAATGAACAACTTGAGTGTTTATTTTAGCTAAACAATTTGAACACCCGTGATGGATGGCGTCATACTCCAGGTTTTCTAATGTCTCATATATACTTAAGTCCTTCAAATTGTGGGTAAGATCATTTGAAAAACATTCATAAATATTAACATTGCCGCTTTCCAAAATGTGACTGTTGCTCTTACTTGTCCAGTATTTTTTTTAATATCAAAAGAAATAAAAAAACACAGGAAGTAGGCGCTAAGGCCTTTTTAAATACTGAAGTAGTAGTAGAAAGATGAAGAAAGATGGAGAAAAATGGAATCTAATTGGAACGGGATTATGTCAGAACGCCCACTGCTGAAAATGGTCAGAACGCCCACCCTTGAAAACGGTCAGAAGGCCTACTTTAAAAAGCCATAACGCCCACCAAAATGATCAGGATCCCCACAGGTTGGAAAATACAAACCCTACCAAGGTACACAATCAATACTTTAATTTTTTGCAGTTTAATACTTATATTAAATCGATATTGAACCAACATAATGAAAAAAAAAAAAACTTGGGAAAACGATCACAAAGTCTAGCAGTCAGAACGCCTACTCTTAAACAAGTGAGTTCAGCCGGATAAGCTAACACCAGGTTACAGCAGCGAGTATACTATTTATATGATAATGTTGCGTTCACGTGTGTTTCTTAAAAGTATAATTACCTGCTATGTGTTGTTATGTCGTTATATTATGTGCACTCCTAATAATAGCTTGATATGTATATTTATGTTTGAGTGGAAGGAAAGTATACCAACTTTAACCCCGCCATAGTAAATAAGGTGAAATAAATGGAAATACTATTACCACAAATAACTAATAAACGATTCTAAAAATGTGGCTATCTGAACAATCATGGACACAGCAGTGAAATTTCATTCTAAAAACGGTAAAATTAGTTTGTACGTTTCAAAAAGACCCTTATTAAATTTGCATTCCTCAATAAGTGTAATATATCGCCTTAGAAAAACGTATCAGAAGCAAAATCTATATCATGTAGAAAAGGGAAATTAAAAACACGTCACATTAAAGCAATATGAACGAAATAAAATATTCGTTGAAATATAATTTAAAATTCAAGATGTTTTCAACAGCTTAAGTACACATTTTATTTAATTAACTTGGAAAGGCACATATGAAGCGTAATTTAAGGAACCATTATCAGCCGTTTCCTATCCACTGCTGGATAAAGGCATCCCCCTTCCTTCCACATATCTCGCGCAGCTGCAATCCTCATCAATGTAGCTCCTGAAAAACGTTTAATTTAATCTACCCATCTTGCATTTGGACGTCGTCTCGGTCGTTTTTTCTCTCTCTAGGAATCCAATATAACACACTAGTCGTCCATAGTTGTTCCTATCACGCATCCCATCATAACTTTGTGTGAGTCTTTCTTTATCTTTGAGTCGTTTGCGCATTCGATGTCCAAGTTTCACAGTCGTACACCATCACACGTAAGAGCCATTGATTATAAACTTTACTCTTGAGACACATTGGTGGTTTGCTTTTGAAAATAAAATGTGATCTTCCAAGCGTGCTCCACGCCATTTTGCATTTTCTATTTCCGTCAACTTATCATCGGTTGGTTTGAGCTGCTCTGGGTAAACATACTCATTAACTATGTCTATTGTCTCTCCGTGAATCAGTACTTCCTTCTTTGCAGCATGTTGATTGTACATTACTTTTGTTTTATTTAAATTCATTTTAAGACTTATTTTCGAATTTCGGTGGGCGTTCTGACCATTTTCAGAAGTGGTCGTTCTGACCTTTTCTGAGTTTACATGTTTTGCCGTTTTTGTGGGCGATCTGATCGTTTCTGTGGGCGTTCTGACCATTTTCAGAAGTGGGCGATTTGACCAGTGGGCGTTCTGACATAGACCCATTGGAACCTGTCCATAAGCTAGAACTCTAAAGAAGAAGGGGAAAACAGAGGGAAAGGGAAGGATGTAGTAGATATCTCTTAAATGCTATCTATCAAACATTTTCATTACTATCGAAATGAAAATAGGATGCCAAACCGTGAGGTCAGCCCATTTGAGGTAAGAATGTATTGGCTGAAGAAACATAATCACTGTTCTATGGCCCTAAATGTTGTAACATGTAGCAGCCAAAGAGACAAGTAACGCGTGCAAAAGTAGCGAACATGAGGTATTCAATAGTGAACTGAAAGGTGAGATTGTAAGAAATATGTCAAACATACTTTAACTCAAACCAATCATCTTTAGTAGAATACATTCTAAAATAACATTGAAATTGCGACCTTGCACAATTCATGCATCTACGGATAAGGAATCGGCGGATTTACTTGAAGATTCCTGCTGTTTCTAAGATGACTTGCAACTGCGGTGGCCCAATTGTATAGCTCTCATCTCTGGTGCTTCGGGTCGTCGGTTCGATCCCTGTCTTTGTAGTGGACAAACACCATGTGCGTGGGTTTTCTCGGGGTTATCCCGTTTCCAACCACTTTCTTCATTTCATCAGCATCCCATCATCTTCCTTCGGCCTGACCCAAAGTTGCCTAAAGGCCTTAAAATTTAATTCAATTCAATTCTAAGATGACTTATGAAGAACCTCCTTCGATGCGGGCTACAACTTATTCTTCAGATTCGATAATTCCTGAATAAACGATTCATCATATATTCTCACAAGAGGAATTCTAGATGAGGGGAAAATCTGGCGACTATGGAGGCCAAACAACAGCTCCTCTTTTCCCTATCCAATACTCAACAAATTGTGTATCGAATTAACTTTGTATAGAGCATCAACCTGAATGTGAGCTGAAGGTTTCACATTTGCCACAAGGACCCACAACTTTTTGGCATTCCACGTTTTAATATTTAGGGTCCTCTTGCAGTAAAAATCCATTACTAACCCATAGTTTCCCATCTGAAAGCACTTATCTACGTCTACTGCGCAACACATCAAGGATTTACAACATATATTCACGAACTTAAGAGAATTACTATCAGATAAACAATTATTTCTTCGCAAAGATAGAATCATTGAGATAAGTTGCCATAATCATTGCAACTCTATAAAGGGATAGCAGATCTTTGATTCTTTCGTTGCCAAGAACATATTTACTAACTTTAACTAATAATCATTCAGAGAGATCATCCTCATGAATGAATGCTATAATCGCTGTTTAGTAACTCTGGAGACAATTATCCCTTTTATGGATTGATATAACTCACCTCTGCTATTGTAAATTGACACGGAATAACTAAGCACTATAAACGCTATACACAGACAATAATCCGAGTAGTTCTAATTCCTATTTACTGTTAGATTATGTGCTACACAAACAGTTCCATCTAGCTCTTGTACCATTGCAGAATATCTGTTTGGAATTATAGTAAATAGGATAGCTCACCGAGATAGTGCATGAGCAGCTTACATTAATAGCTTTGGTTTCAACAACAAAGCAAACATAACGTGGATTATCGGCCTGAGTTTGATATACCTAAATACCATAAATAAGTTCAAGCAACGTGTATTATGAAGAAGGAATTGTGTTCTGTTTCTTGGGTTTACAAATTAGTTTTTAAGTGATGTTCGTGATTAAACTTGTTAAAGGAAGCATTACTTCAAGATTGATAATGGTGCAACGCTTAATGAAATAACCTTCTGAATAAGAAAACTATTTACATATTGAAATTGTTTGTATGTAAAACTATCCCTGAGTGATATTTGATGTTATTTTGACTCATTTTCTTATCTAAACATTATTTGAACTTGTTAATCCAGAAAATAACTTTTGTTTTTCCTCTATTTCGAAAGAATTTAGTACTTCCGATTATTTTGTTATTATTCTTACCTTTTGCTGGGCGATTAACAGATTTTGAGATTTAGCAAGTCGAAGAATAACAGTTATTATATTCTAAAATTGAGGGATTCAGTGCAAAAAGGACATATTCCACATCCCAATTGAAACTGATTTCTTACTTTAGACAGAGTTTTTGCCATCTAGCGTCTCCTCCCGTAGTTACTATGCCTGTGGCATTCATTTTAATACAATAAAGGTACATGCCACAGGCACAGTCATTACTGTAGTAGACACAAGATGGCAATACTTGTCTGTCTAAAGTCAGTTTTAATTCGGATGTGGCATGTGCCCTTTCTGCACTGAGCCTCTCAATTATAATTTGAAAGCTTTAAAGAAATGACACTTGCTCATAACTAAACAGAACAAAGAAAATTATATTTCCAAAGATTAACCTTATTTATAATTTTATATTAACAAAATATAAACTACTGAAATTAACGCCGGTCGGGTAGCCGTACGATCTGCGGCGGTAGGCCAACGGCTCGAGGGTCCCGGATTCGAGTCCCGACAGGGGTATGGGTGTGGATTTTAATAGCTAAGGGGCGAGTCGTGACGGGTCGAAGTAGAATGTTACTAGACTGGCGCATATAAAAAATAAAGTTAACCAAAGTTTACTGAAATTAACACAATAAAAAACTATCCCTATATTTTTTTTCGGAAATATATGGGCGAGTCAACTGAAGGTGAGCAAAGGCGATTATGTAAAAAAGTACTACTTCTATACTTTTAAAGAAATCACTTGCAGCGGCGCGGCTTTTGTCAAACTGTTAGTCATTTTAACAAATACCACAATGTTACAGGTGACTTCTTTGAGAAACGAAGAAATCATGTTTTTCGACATAATCACCTTGGCTCACATTCAGCTGACTCGCCCATTATATAATTTAAAGAAATATCAATTCGATACTTCTTTGAGAGGGTTTTTCATCATCAGCAGTTGTTCCGAAAGAGGCAGGTCCTTTAAGGTGAGTTAAACCCTCACCATTTATTCCGATCTAGTGCATTCCTCTTTGTTTTAGAGTGCGATTCTTCCTTAATACTGTCAAAAATATCTTCCATCTTCTTTAACTTCCTCTTAAATATAAACCATGCATATCGAATGCCCTAACCAGTTACCTTTTTTCTTCGTTTTTCTCTCAGAGATTGTTCGCCGATCACTTAGCGCCATATTTATGCATAGGCCCCAAGAGTGGGTGGCTCCCAGGGGCATTGAAATTATATACTCCTGGGAACCACCCACCTTTTGGTATTCTTTCGTAGAGCCGGCGTTAGACCTAATAAAATATTTAATCAATCTTTCTCTGAAGTCTTTTTCTCACTGGCTCACAGAAAACATTCTTTTATAGTGAAAGGATTTATCCATTGCTATTCTATTAGGAAAGAAAAGCAGCAAGTTAGTAAATTAGGTGATCAGAGAATTAGCTACAATTTTTAATTAATGGAAGAGATTTACCATAATCGCACTTTAAAGGTGTCACATAGTGTTTGCTTACAACCTGTGAATAAATACAGATTACTATAAAGAATAGTTTAGGGCCAGTTCTATTAAAAGTTATACGGCAAACAGAGTACTTGCAAACTTGGCTGGGACAACGGGTTTAACGAGATATGAGACAGTGCAGCTTCACATTGTTGATGACCAACCAAGCTGGAGTAGAAAGCGCAGGAAGTACAAAAAATCTAGATAATTTAATTGTATCCTTCAATGTATAGCCACCCAAATTGTACTGCTATTAGGCTGGACAAAGATATCTAGGATGACGTATAAACAATGCACGGTGTACCAGAATTTGACAGACAAGATTTGAGAGGGATATTTTATTATAAAGAGGTTAAAAACAAGCAAAAAATACCTTTAACAGAAGTTCTATAAACGCACCGTTTTCCAATTATTTGGCCTTGAAAGTAGGAATTTGAAAATTTCAGGCCGAGAAGACCATAGAATGACAACTTCGGTTTACAGTGTCACTGCTTTTACATGAAATTAACACCACTTTTTTTTTTTTGAGAATGTATCTAAAGTAGTAGTTTTTATTTTGAAAGCAGACAAACTGAAAATACTTTTTCTAAATTAAGTATAAAAACAAAATCCATTATAAAATGCGTTAATTGGCATTCTAAACTTCAAACCCGCATTTACTAAACGTTTTCAAGACATTTTGGAAACATTTTTTTTTTATGTTGAAATCCCGTTAATTTAGGTTACCCGCCTGTTTGTTATGTAACCTCTTCCCTTAACACACTAGAATTTAAAGTATTTTATATATTTTTTTTAGATAATTGTGGAGAATAAAGTAATTTTTTTTCTGAAAGTACTTTCCAGTGTTTTTCCTTTCGTCCGAATCTCGGTCTCAAATTATCATGTCTGAACCTTTAGACATGTACACTGGAAGTGGGATGTTTTTTTTCATCTTATGGTACTTATAAGAAATTTTTTGAAACTTTGTTGTTTGAATTCAGTCACAGTATGTAGCATGTGGACATCAAACAACTGAAAAAAAAAAACTACAGAGAAATAGAAGTCGCGAACTTTGGATCGACAACTGGAAGACACGTGAGATCGACCCTCGCTGCTGACCGTCCTGAAGTTTTCACCTGTTTTCCCCTACAAATGCAGGAATGACGCTTCAACTAAGGCCCTGGTCGTTATCTCTCTCAATTTTAACCCCGTAACATTGATCACCGAGGGAAGTTATCCCTCAGATGTGACGGATTTACACCTAAGTTGCTAATTCAACCATGAGTATAAAATTCAAAAAAATGAATTTGTATGAATTAACTATTTTGCCAAATAAGCACCACTTTCCGCAGTGCTGAAGTTTCTCCTTTACCGAAAAGCTAACAGGAAAAAGAATCCAGAAATGGTGGGTGGTTATTGTAGAAGTTCTGACGTCCATGTCTTTTAATTTGTGTTTCCCACATCACGCTAACTTGGCGAATGGTAAACTTCCTCTAATTTTTACCTTCTCTATCGACGTACGCACACATATAATGAGCAGTGGAGCCACCAGTAACAGCAAAAGTTGATCTACTGCTGGCAGGCACGGCCGCCGTCTTGCTCACTGGCTTCCCCTCATGCATCGTTATTACAGTCAAACATGACTGATGTATTTTTTCCTTGGCTGAACATAGGGACCTCTTCAACAGAACATGATCGATGTTTTCTGGACAACACGATCTTCAAAGGCAATACATCAAGCCCCAAAGACGCTACGGTAAGATTTCGAGGCTTCTTCTTCCTTCCAGCGCACTCCTCTGAAGATGCGATGATGCAGCTCTTAGTGCTACGATCAATTTCTGTTACGTCAAGTCAAAAGACTACTAACCAAACCTGCTCTTCCTTCGCCGCCCCCTCCTCCCCTTCTCACTGGTTCTCACATCACCAAAGCTTCTCATTGGGCCTCTCTTTTCGCTCGCTTACACACACACACACACAAAAAAAAACACTTTCTCTCTTCCTTCTGACGTCATCGCAGAAAACACTTCCGGCTTTAAAGCAAAAGTCGATGATGTCATGTTCCTAGAATACGTCACCGTGCTACTATTTTGTCAACAAGAAAAGTATTACTTGTAATTGTGTTAATACAAAAATGCAATAAATTTTGAACTTTGATTTTTTTTTTTTTTTACATAAGTTCTTCTAACTAGAATAGGCAACTCCAGGTCACATTTTGAGAGAGACAAAATAGATTTTTAGAAACTATAAAGATATTCTAGTTGACGTTTGTGTTAGCGCTATAATAAGACAGGTCTCTAACAAAACTATTTTGAGCTCGAGGCACATTGTTTCGCTGTGTGATATTACGGAATAGTCGAACGGTAGGTGGCAGGCTTGTGCTAGAGGCTTTAGGGTCAGTTCTACAATCGACCGCTGAACTTCTAGTCAGCGCTAAGTTGAGGCGAACTCTCATTTTGCGTACTCTCATTGGCCAAAAATAGACTTGGCCTCAACTTAGCGCTGACAAGAAGTTTAGCGGTCGATTGTAGAACTGACCCTTATTCTTTCAAGAAATGTCCGAAGTCCTTCCTCCGAGAGAAGATGAACCCGCCAACATTTGAGTTAAGATTTGAGTAATGACCAAGCAGTGTTGTCATTCTGAGGGATGTTTCTGTGGTGATGAGGTCTTAGGCGCCTCTAGCAATGAAATTCGATAATTGCTTTAGGTTTAAAATGTTTTAAATCTCAAGTTTTGTTTTTCCGCAGACACTAATGTGTTAGTTTCGCATTCTTTGAGAATCTTGGGCTAATGTTTATTTTATTGGGATTTATGGAAAAGTCCTGACACCAATGTACTTTAAAGGCAAGATAGGACAGTGTAAGATATAAATCGAAATATAGTTCATATCAAAAAATCGGAAATCGAAATATCGTTCATATCGAAACTTCGAAATATAGTTCATGTCAATAATTCAAAATATCGTTAATATCAAAGAAACTAATATAGTACAGATCGATGTTCGATATATTGATTTTCGATTTTGCTCGATATCGATATTTCGATTTTTCAAAATATCAATCGATAGGCTATTGAAAATTCACAGCTCTATTGTCAAGAACGAAGATCTAGTCTTCAACGGAAGTTGTCCTCGAATTCAATGTAAAATATATGGGAAGTTTATGGTATATATACAAGCAGCACGATAAACGCTTAATCATTAAGTGAATCCAAATGTTTTAAAGCTGCTACGGGTTTGTCAAAAGTTTAGGACCAGTCGTGACAACAAATTAATAGAATCTTATCGTTAAACTTTTCCGTCTGCCCCAAACCTGTTCTACTTGTAAGTTATAAATGGAATGTTTGAATGATCATCTCGACCATTCTCTCTTTTTTTTCGGGAGGGGGGGGAGGAGGGGGGGGAGCTTCTCATTTTGCAGAACATCTAATTAATAAGAAGATGTCCTATTACTTAGAAGACGTGTTTTAAATAAATTATTCATACTTGAGCACAGTCAAGCAGAAAATAATTCTCGTTAACTAAAGTCAGTTTCATTTTTTAATAATGAATATCAATTACTCTTAAAACAAATACAAATAGTAACTTCAAAATCGAAGGGTCAAGGGAATGAACACGTAAGATAATTTTCTGACGTAATCGAGTAAGCAACACAATTTTGTTCAGGATAATGAGAAACTTCTTGTAGGGGTATGAAATGGGGAAAGATGAAGGTTGGTCAGGAGTTATAAACGGAGAGATTTCTGGAATAAAATTTTTGATTTCGTGGATTTTGAAGTACTTTATCTTACCTGCCTTTTCACCCCCTGACCCTTCAATCGTGTCCAAACCCTTTTGGAACAAAACGATACCAAGAAAGTGTTTGAAAACAATGTTTTAAGTTACTTTCTTAGTATTTCTTTAAGAATAATGAAACGTATTGTTTAAGTTCGAAACGCATTTTAGTCTGAAAAAGTTACTTCCTGTTGATTTATCTACGTCAGACAAAGGGAACAGGAAAACCTTCGTGGATTCAGGTTTCAAGAACAAACAATATTTTTTCTACAAGCCTAACTAGGCTTTCTGCCATAACTGGTAAAATTTGCTATAATTGGCAACAAGAAAATTTCTAAATAAATGATAAAATAGTTGATTCCTGTTCGTGGTTCACGAATCAAATGTTTTGATCTTTTATGCGGAATTTTCATTTAGGAAAATCGTTTGACCAAACTGTGTGAAAAGAACTCAAATCGTCTAATGAGCGTAAGGTCAAATGAGCAAGAAAGAATGGTTAATGATATTGGGCTCCAATGGTTAACGTCACGGAATTCGTGTCGGTAATGGGCACTAGATATTCTACCAAACCACGCAATTGGGGTTTCACCCCTCAAATCGTCGAGTTCATACTCCAACTTAATTTTTTACGGTTAAAAAATCGATGGAAACCGTGAAAAACTCCACTTACACACCCTAACTTAGGTTCTAGACCCCCCCCCCAACTGAAAATGTTGGCAGAATCATTAATGGAGATACAAGAAAGATTTAGCAAGATTTAGCCTACCCTTTGACAAGATTTTGCGTGGTGTTATTTACTATCAAAGGCGAATGCCGGATGAAATACCTCAGCAAACCTTTGACTGCTACTTTCAGCATCTCTGCCCCTGCAAATTTGCTCGCAGTCAAACGTTATCTCTCACACTTGACTAGCTTTGAGCGAAATTACCAGTTCAGCCCATAAAACAAATATATATATATATACATATAATAAAATAATAATAAATCACGGCCATATTCAATCCATTAGTGAATGAGGCCTCTCCCCGAAGGGAGGAGTTGCTCTACTGCTCCCATGCTGACCAGACGGGTTGGGAGAGGAGAGCCAAAGCTCTCACTGTGATCGCTACTGTCTTTTATTCACAGTAGCTCCCCAATTGTCCTCACGATGCTGGGTCAACACCGAAATTTTTAGCCCCACCGGGAATCGAACCCGGGACCGCTCGAACTGAAGTCGAGCAGATATATACCAACAAATCACAAAGAGCGTTAGATCATATGTGATATTCGGATTGGATGATAAAAGAGTTCTACTGGTTTTGAGAGGTGGTCTTAAACTTAAACTTTTGACTGAGCCTGTAGATAAATCTATGCTCTAAAATATCTATTACCATTCTTACAGAATATTTACGAAGAGCAATACTATGTTTTCCTCTTTTCATTAAATATAACTTGTTCGATTTCCCCTAATTTTTTTTAATTTGTTAGAGAAATACTAGATGCTGCACACATCGACTAATTATCTCTTTTATACGCTCAACAGAAAAAAACTATTAATGACTTTTCTCTGGTCACGAACTAGTCATAAATTACTTCAATGAATTTCAGTCCAAGGAATACTGTTCTTATCATAACGTCAGTGGTATATTATTAGCTACAATTTGGTATCCTATTAATCAATCCAGTGGCCGTGGCAGGAAACCTTTTCTGAATCTATTGCTTGGCAGGTTCATAAGAAAGTATTTACATTTAACATTTCGTTATATGAAATTCTGATATAAAACTGTGAAACGGTTTGTTTGAGATAGTGAAATGGTTTAGAAAGTTATACTGTAGAGCCTTAACGGTTAAATTTCCGAACACGGTCTGGTAATCTTGTCTTTTAGGTGTTGTACCTTTTGAAATTTAACTGAAAAGGTCATCGCTAGATGGATCAGTCACAAGACTTGTCACAAAATTGTGCACTGGTGTATTTTCATCCCTAATTGCAAAGTTTTCTGTTGTTGAAAATTTAACACTGCATTTTTTTGCTATCTTTCAAAAATTTTGTTTCGAAATTTGCTGTATCAGGGCATAACTATACGAATTTTATCCAGAGTCAACGAAGAAAAAATCACAATCATTTGTCATTCGATTGATGATATCTTGTTTAGCACATGAGAAGTATGATACTAAAATCGAAAATAATAGTAATTATACCACAAACTGAAATTCTTAATGATCATGCTTTAAGTGCCAAAAGATTGACTTTATTTTAGTACAGAGATTCAGTCAGACCCCTCTAATAGGGAATGTCATCCACCAAATTTTCAAGAACATACCCGAGCTTAAAAAATGTAAGTTTCAATAGAAACAAAGCAAAACTCTACTTACAACCCCAAAACTAAAAATCCTGGCAGAATCGCTGCTTTAGCTCCACCTCCATTGACTGCAACGAGAATACTAACGGATACAATTGAAGATGGTTCAGAGAAATAAAAGAAGATCAAGAAGGCGGGTAGATGCTAAGGCAGCAAGGGAATAGCAAAATCGGGATGAATGGAGAGGGTTTAACATACCTTTAAGGACCTGCCACTTTCGGCAGAATACCAGAGATGATAAGATAGTATTCTAAAGTAAGGTACAGGGACCCCAATATGGCCTAGGTGAGCTTTGAAATTAGTTCTCTTTACTGAACGTTGTCCACAATACTGGTGACTCCATCTACTGGCTTCTATTCAAAACACTCTCTACACGTCTTCTACATACACACACAACTGCCGCCATCTATTAGATTTAACACGAATTAAGACGAATATAGCGAATAGGCCATATTGGGCTCCTAGGCCATATTGGATTAACGTACCTTATACCCTAGACCCATTAAGACCTGATGATGTCTCTATGGTATACATGGAAAACAACATATGGTCAGACCTTGTACTAGTGAAAGAGAGCAAAAATAAATTTCAAGGTTCAAAAATGCCATTTGTGTCGGACGTACAAAATTCTGGATTGTCACGTAGGGTTTCTTTACTCGAATAAGCCCTAAAATAATTTAGATCTCACCGATATTTCGTAAGAGTATAATGTTAGTGACATTCGGCAGATATCAGACTCTTTTCCGACATTCCACATGCCAATAAAATGCACTGCATTCAATTCAGATTTAACAACTCAGGTCGATTGGCTAGAAATAATTTAGTTTTATCGACATAATATGATGTCTTTTCTTACTGAGCGGCCGCAGCTCAGTGGTAGAGCGTTGGCCTAGCATTCGAGAGGTCGTGAATTCAATCTCACCGGCCGATTATCCTGACTGAGGATTTTTCAGGGGTTACCTTAGTCACGCCAGGCAAATGCCGGTATGGTACCTTCAATCTTCCCACAATCCTGGCCAAAACCTTCTCATATTCTTTCCTCTCCCATATCCTGGCCTGAACCTTAGATGCCTAAAGACCATATATAAAATTCAAATTCAGGATCTTATCTTACATTACCAGTCAGAGACTGTACTCATTAAATGTATTCCTTTTCTGGTTCTTAACAATTGGCGTTATGAACATTATGCGCTTTTGACATACTGTAACATACGCTTTAAATGTCTTTCTCCCGCTAGAAAAGTGTTATGAAGTTGTCCTCCATCATAACACTTCAGTCAATAAGTATACTTCGTCTCAAAGATTTAGTGGCATTATACCAGACTTTCCTCTTTTAGTTGGGATGTGCAATAAAACTTGGAATCAAAACTGGGAATTGCGTCAGACTGAGCAATATGAAAGGAGAAACCTTGATGTTAAATCATTTCTACCACTGCACGATAGAAGTGACTTTAAATTGGTCATCTACGAAATTACTTTGGCTGAAGACGACCGCATCATTAAGAGTTTCCTGGAACCAATTAACTGTCTCTGAATTACGTAGAACGTCCACTGCAACATAGCGGATCTTATCTGACATTAAAAGTCAGGCCCTGTACTCATTGGATTTCTTCCAATTTAGGGTTTTTAATAATTAAGAGAACATTTCCGCGTTTGTGACTCGTTTCGACGGCCCTGTGAAGAGGAAAGTGTTAAGACGTATCACGTTTTCCCGTAACACCTGCAAGAACTCAGAGAGGAGAAAAGCTTCTAAACTGAGATGGAATTCAGTTTTCCTTTTCACTTTCTTTTCAAAGACTTCCCAATCCCGTGACACCTCCTTGAAATTTCCCTTCATTCACACAGAAAAAAAAATCACTTCTTTTCTCTTTTTGCCCCGAACTGGTGGTGACCTTAATGCACCATTACGCCACTTTGCTAGCTGGACTCCTAAGCAGACAAAAAGACGGAGAGAAAGAGATCAGATAGAAGATCCGGAATGCCGGATCGGAAAGGAAGGAAAACCTAATTGCTAACTCCTTCTCTTCCTTTTCCCTTTCCTCCGAAGGTTCCGGTCTGCTGGTGCCATCCGGAGAAAGGAGGAGTTCCTGAGAACATCCTCTTCTGCTCAGGCTGCCTCAAGGAATACCTAACGTGACGAGAGAAGCCTCCCAGAGGGATACATCAAAGGCGACGGAAGACGCAGAAATGCCTAGTGGCCTGGCTAGCTAGCCAGTCTTGTCGGCATGGATAAAAAGAAGAGAGTGATAGTGGTAGAGAAACTCCAGAAAATCCAGTGTCTATCCCTTACAAAGTATCGTTACTAGATTTCCAAATGGTTCCTGCCTTGTAAAAGGGCTTGCAATGGGACAGAAATAGAAAAGAAGAAAAAAAACTATTCAATGAAGTGGGACTGAAGGAGAGGTAAAAAAAATGTACTTCAGAAATGGAGCATTACACATAGCCCCCGAAGAAATAATAATATAAAAAGAGAAATCTACATCAAGGTCAACGGAATTTTTTACACTGTACCTTTACAGGAAGGAAAAGAAAGAGATACACATTGACGAAACGGTACAATGGTAGGGAGAGAGACAGACACACACAGAGAGACAAAGAGAGAGAAAGGTGTCAGCATTTGCATCACGTATTCATTCTATTTGCTTTTACATTGATGCTGAAAGAAGAGAACGAAATGAATCTGTAATTTAGAGATAACAATATAAGAAACGAAAAGGAACTCAGAGAAGAAGAAATGGTGAAAAAGGAAACACATTCAAAGACAAGACACGTACCTGAATTCCTGTAAATTGTCACGAAGAAAGCAGAAAGAGAAAATAACGAGAAAGTGGACGTTGAATTGAGTGGAAAAAAATCACAAAAACAAACACACAAAAGAGGAGACTATAAGACGGTGAGATAACGAACCAAACTAAACTAAGACATTTTTGGAACACAAAACTTGAGCATTCCAAACCAAGGGCTTGAAAAGAAAGGCTGCAAACAAAATTAGATAAAACTGACATGGAAGCTGCGAAACACGAACACGTATAACATTTTTCCTCTGTACGTACATTTATACAACACAAGGGATCTTATTTTGTATTCGAGAGCTCACACTGTTGTTTTTATGTTTAATTTTTAAGAAACTGAAACAAAAATGAAAATATATGTCTTTTAAATGTCACATCTATTACGCTCCAACAGCGAAACACTGTCCACTACATTTTAGCGAACTTTCGAAATTGAAATTCAAATTTATTTATGGCCTCAAGGTGTGAACAAAATAAAGGAAGTGGTGTGATTAGGAGTCAGACAATACCTAATTTTAAGGTACCATACCAATATGTGCCTGGTGTAACTGAGGAAATAACTGAAAAGATCGGCCAGGATGGTAGGAAGCTGGTATCGAACCCAGGACATCCCGAGTACGAAGCAAATGCTCTGCTAACTGAGCAGCTTTTGAGGTACCAAATCCTTAGTTCCGGGTTCCTGGTAGGTATGGTATATTTCTCTGGTATGGTCGAATTAAAGTAAATGATATGTGGTAAGAAATATTGTGTTTTCAGATATATGATTGTATTTTTGGAAGAACTCTGAAATATCATTATGAAGTACGGGGGGGCATTTGACAAGTCTTGAGCGTACCTAGGAAGGAATCGTACGATTTTAAAAAAAATACCAGCATGAAACTCAATCCTTCTGAGCAAGATCTGCATATTTTCAGACGGATCGCTGGCGGCGTGTAGTGGTGGCGTCACAAAAAGTCAGTCGATATGGTATCGTGCACGAGTGAGGAACGTGTTAGTGAACGTGCTGTGATCCGCTAGCTGTTTCGCAAGGGCATATCGTAGTATCCATGGAAAGTTGTGCACTTCTCCCAGCGGTGCTACAGTATTGCTAATCCCTTACAATAAGAGGTTGGCAACACTGTTTTTGGACTACCGCGACGATCCTTATCAGACAATGATGTCCTGCCCCGTTTGAATTCTGCCATCCACCTTTGACTGTAGCCAGCATGTTCTCAGGAATTTCCTTCGCCGACATACCCTTGCGTAACAGGTAGCGGATCACAGCGCGTTCATCAACACGTTCCTCACTCGTGCACGATGCCATGTCAACTGACGTTTTGTGACGCCACCACTACGCGGCGCTAGCGATCAGCCTGAAAATGTGTGGACCTTCCCAAGAAGAATTGATCTTCACACTGATATGAAGCTTTCTACAATTTCTTCCTAGCTAGGCTCAAGATTTATCAAATACCCTTCGTAAACGTGTAAGCAGAAACTGTTGACTCTGTGTGACTATGCAGCAGTGGTATATTTGAGGAGATACTAGTACACTGTTGGGATGAGTACTGAATAGGTTGTCTGAATATGTATGCAGTTTCTGGTATACTAACCCCAGTCATAGAACCTAATACAGCATGACAGTACTTGAATTTTTATAGACTTCTATGTTTGTAACATATGTAATCATAAAACCCCAAACGTAATATAGAACTTGTGTTATATGTACTAGGTATTTAGCATATAGTGACATTTTGTACCGTAAAAGACCCAAAACGACATTTAGATCGGAAGAGGAAATACAGCGAATCGCCCAAAAATCATGTTGTAAGAAGTTATAGTATGCATCATGGTTATTTTGAACATGTCCTGAACTCACAAAGTTGCCTCATGAACAGCGTAATTTATTATTGCATTTGTCCTTGCTATATAAGTGGCTGCACTCCTACTCTTGTCATCAACAGGTTACTGGATCGATCTTTGGTGGGGACAAAAGTTATTGACAACCCAATTAAAAGTATAGGTCCAGTCCTTTAGACCTTAGCTTCATCTTCCTATGATAAAGGACTAGCAAAACCACATTACCAATAGACCTTAGGATGAACTACCTGCATCTTAACAGAAGGAACATAATCATCAGTGAATGAAAAACCAGAAACAAGCTGATTATCCAAAGTATAATAAGTTTCACTCTCGTCCATAATGATTGGTGGTACTGCTCACTGACTAAGAACAAAATATGACTGTGCTGCTACCTGGTGGATAGTTTTCGAAAATACTCAAGGCTATTTCTTGTCAGTTCCCCCGTCAGTCTGTAACCTACGTAGATATTTACTTTTTTTTCCCGTACAAATTGTAAACAGATAAAATGGTCGTGGTCGTGAAAGAGATTCGAATCCGGATCTTCCAGTTCTTAACTGGGTGTTTTTGTCATTACCATGCAGTCTTGATGCTATTCCAGAAATCAGCACCTGGTTCAAGTTGAGGGGCGAGGAATACACAGAAAATTGTCTGCGTTGAGGCAGTACAATGGTTAAAAGAGCTAGCCAGCAACTGGGACAAGAGTTCGAGTCCAGGTCATAGCAACATGTTTTGTACATTTTTTTAAACAATTACCATATACCATACGTCTTTGCACAAAGGAAAATTATCTTATACGACTTAATTTTGTGTATCAGATAATTTCTATGCATCTAAGTGTCCAATACTGTAAAGATTTTTGCCAAACAGAATGCATTAAGGACATAAGGTAAAAAAAAAACAACTCCATCTTATTTCGAACTTCCACTCGCTGCGCTCTGAAGAATTACTTTGTGGTATTTTCTAATCTCGAATCCATTTTGCTTCTCACGTACTTTCCAGAGAGAGAGAGAGAGAGAGAGAGAGAGAGAGAAGGAAATATGCATAAAGAGAAGCGGAAAGAGATAGATAGTCCATGCGCAAGATTCCTGTTTCATTAGAGAATTGTTGAACAGAAGCGGAGCTATCGTTGCGCCAAGTGCTTCGATTAAGCCTATAATATGCTTCACAGAAGCCGATTAGTGCCGCGGAGGACGAAGAAGAAAGGTAAAAGTCGGTTGCCTATTATCAAGAGGAAGCCAGTTTTAGTGGAGAGGGTTCTACAAGAAAGAACGGAGGATGTAACGGAAGACACACACACACACACACACACACAGTCAGAAGATTCTGACAGAAAGAGCCAAGGCAGCAGCAGCCAAAGTAATTTAAGCATCAGCTCACGACTCTTCTGAGATTGTCATTTGTCGAGGTGAGCTAATTACAAATTAGGTTGACTCCTCCATTTACGACCCTTCTCACCAGTTGGCATCCGTTATCTTTCCTTAGCTACACTGCTTACGCATCATCATAAGTGTCATCATTTCGAAAGATGTACAAAGTTTCTGGAGTTTGTACAGAAAAAAAAATGAGGAGGGAACGTTGCAAACTGTGAGTAGAGGAACTACTACAAGTAGCAAGGCTTTGTACACTTTATCAGATAATAAATTAACATGTACAAAAATTCTTGAAAATGACAAAAAAAATCATATTTTTCTACTTTCCATTGCGTATAACCAAAGTATTTGCTTCTACAAACTGACGAAATGAGGACGACTAAAAAATATGACACCACTTCATGCTTTTTATTGGAAATAATATAACTTTCACTTCAGTCACTTTTCATAACTTCTAATTCACGTTCTTTATTCGAAAAGTTTATAATAGCTTCTTCATTCACTTGTCGAATATATTATTAGAAGTATCATTTCATTGTATGTATTCCTAAATTTTATTATAGCCAGCCACCACTTAATTCTCTTTTTGAAAATATTATTATAACTACCACTTCGTTCTATTTTCAAAAATGTTATATTTATAACTTCATTGTATTTATTCTAAAATTTTATATTAACTGATACTTCATTTTCTTCTTGAAAATATTACCATAACTATAATTTCATTCTCATTACTCTAAAACACCGTTATTCTCTTTATGGATTTATTACCTAGGTCTCATTTACAAGTGACATGGTGACAATCGCCATGGTGAACCGATAATGATTTGCCATTACCTTCTATCGGATGAAGTTGACGTCCTATGGACGGAACCTACAGTTTCACATGGGCTCCGAAATTCCCACCGGTAATCGAACCCAGGATCCCTTGATTACAAGGCACCGAGGGTTACCTCTCACCCACAGGGGACACTCATTCAAAAAATAATGTTAAAACTACCACTTCATTCTATTTCTTTACTAAATTGTGTTGTAACTAACTAGCATTTTATTCTTGCTATTCGAAAATATTATTACTACTAATTCATTTGCCTTATTTCATCATATTATTATAACTACCACTCCATTTTCTTCATCAGGAATTGTAATAACAGAAGCAAAATTAAGAGCTATCGTCTCTTGTGAAGCATCAATATGCTTAATATTCTTTTTCTAAATCAACCATGTGACGTAATAAGGAGAAACCATGAATTAGCATGATAAACGTAAATTACAACGTATATATTAAAGTAATACGTAAACGTAAGCTCTCATTGGCTTTCATTAAAATCAGATAACAAGTAAGTATTATTAAAAGAAGCTGATATTCGGTAGAAGTACTATCAACATTTATTTTCACTAGTGTAATGAAAACGTTAGAAAAATCACTAAATAATAACCTACAGAATGTTTTATATTACTTTCTTAATAGAAGCTCAACACATACATGAAAAGAGTTTTAAAAAACTATCCATAGTCAAGAATTTATTTAGAACAGCATGAAAGAAAAGAAAATTACAAAACCACAGCGAATAATAGAGCCATTTCTAAGAAGATTGTTTCTCTTTTCTTTCGAAAAGATAAAAAGGCAATTCCTTTTGGTTAGACTGAACACTGCAATATTAATTCAATATGAATAGATTCTAAAATATTCTATAAGCCTTATGTAAAATTATTCTCAGGGGGGGAAGACAAAGTGTATTTTCATAAGTAGATTACATTTGATGAAAACCCCTGATTTAGGAAAAATTGTGGAAATATGGTCTTTCAGAAATGACTGGTTGAATTATAAACTCGTATATTTATATGAGATGACTACTATGGAAAGAAAAAAAGAAAATTACAGCGAGAAATAGTTTTATAGTAGCCATTTTCTATGTTGAGGGTTGTAGTAAGCGACATTATGAAGAGCTGATTGTCATGTAAGTTTCCTCTTGATCATTCTCGAAAATGAAACTCACCTCTGTCAACTGCTTACTAACTCAAAATGACAATCAAATTTGTTATTAAGCGTTTGTTTTAGATGTAAAAAAGATCGTAGTTTTAGATAAATAAACTTATCTCGTCATTAACAATGAAACAAATGTAGTAATATCTCTTAAAATAGGTGTATGAATACTTATGTTGCAGTAAATCATCCCCGATCTTATGAGTTAAATAGAAAGCAGCTTCACCACACGCATTTATAGTTTTAATTTTTGTGCGTAAGTAATTTCATCCGATCCACATATAATATATATTTATAGACATAATAATCTGACAGGCTAACGGAAAAAATGTGGAAAGGAGTCGGCCAGGGCCTAAGTTCAAGGTACCATCCCGGTATTTACCTGGTAGGACTGAGGATAAACCCCCTACGTCAGATGGCCCGCTGCTGATATCGAGCTCAGGACCTCCAGAATATGAAGCAAACTTTCTACGAACTGTGGAGCTTATTATCAAAACGTTTATTGTCCACAAAAATGTAAAATTAAGATATTGGCATGATTTAGTATATTTCATTATTTTCTAATATATTAGCAAGATTTAATGAATTCAGAACGCCTATAAAATCATTTAATTATCAAAAGAAATAAGTGTATAGATTTTTTTTTTTTTACAAAAATGGAAATCTTGGTAAACTAAAACTTTTAGTACTGTTTCTAAGATATTCATGCTTCCCTAACAATGAAAAATAAGAAGTGTATTACAAGTGTTTCTTCTTGATTTCCCAACATTTATGGCTTTTGGACAAGAAACGTTTTGATAATAAGCCCCACAACTGAGCTAGGTCCCCCTCGGTATAAGCACCCTCTGAAGTGTGTCGCGAAACCTAAATTGTTTAGAGTCACTGGTGTAGATTTTTATTTTTCAAACTGGTTGAGGGGACATGACAGAGGGGAGATACTAGGACCTCTCACTCAAACCACCACACGACTCACTCTTCCTCTGTTGTCGGCTGTAATTCCTGCCTCACTTAAATTTTCTTGATATAATACAACACAGGCCATTCCAGCAGAGAAATCTGCACTGGTAACTTCAATGCTTTATCCATCATCCAAATGTTTGGGTTCTATTGGAAATAGTTGTCATCTATTTCCGGTATGTCAACTATGCAGTGAATGACATTGTTATCCTCAGATCAATGAATGGTAAGTGCTTTTAATTTACTGCTCAAACAACACTTGGTTCTAATCTGAACGTCATCACTCAATGCTATGCTTCATAACTTGAATAGCGCGGTCTTCAAAGTGTTCTTATAGCATTATCTCTCCAAAACAATTGTTGCCAGATCAGAGAAAATGTGATCTATTAATTTTACTTTGTCCGTCCGTTTTAAACGTAGGTTAGTGCCTCAACTAAAGCCGGAACGGAGAAACTTATCTAAGATTCGAATTTAGCTGTTTCACTTTATTTAACCACTTTACGGTTCAGTACTACCAAAGTTGGAAGCCTTGTATCACAGCTATGTCCGTCTGCCGACAACTTTCAAAGCTGGTGGAAGCGTCGTTGGAAAGGTCCAAGCGATATGAATTCAAAGGCAGAACATCTTGCTGAAGCCTCGCGGTATCTCAAGCGCATCAAACTTATTTACAACGTTAACTCGAAATGTAATTAATTTTCTGTTCTTCGTACTTCAGTTTCTTAAAGAAATAGGCTATCAACAAGATGATTTGAATTCTATTCCTGGTCTCGACAATATTTTTATTTTCTTCAAATGCTACATAAATCTTTGTAGTATTACTGTAGAAATTATTGAAAGGTAATTTTGGGAATTTACGTATAGACGACTGAAAGGTGATTGTGGTAAGTTTAGTAAAAATTGATAAAAAGGAAATTTTGGAAATTTTATTAAAAAGGACTGAAAGTTGAGTTTGAAAATTTCAGTAAAAACTACTGGAAAGCAAGTGTGAATTTTCTGAATGTTTGTAGCGTGTTGTCGTGAACTTACTGAGATGTAAGAAAAAGGCGGTCAAAGTGGCATGATCGGGAAAAGTTGAAATTTCGTTGCTTCCGCGCAAACGCAACGAGAGAAAATTTACAGTTGTCATCTCTGTACAGATAGTCTAGCCAGCAGGTCTTAAAAATTTGCTTCTAAGGGCAAATCATGTAACAATTTGGCATCCGATATGTTTTTAATATATACCCATCACAAATCACAAAATGCCGGATGCCTCACGGGGGGAGGGGCCAAAGCCGAAATTTTAACCGCTTCTATTATTCACTATATCTCCGTAACCATTGGAGATAGAGCAACCGATTTTTTAAAATTTTGTTTGTCTCTCTTCTACAATTCAATTTTAGTGCATTTTTGTGATAAAGGCTGTCTTGTAATTTTCATTTATATTCAGTATTGGTTGCGCACTCTCTCTCCTTTACAGTACCAGTAACTGTTGACGTCAAAATCGGCGCTGGGTCCGGACAGACCTCTTATTGCGAAGTAGAAACATGTCTAATCTAACTAAATATCCCTTTGAGAATCAATTCATGTACGATGGCACTGAACAAAATAGAGTAGGAACCAGGTTTTAAAGTTGACTTCCAATCTATTTCATGAGAAGGTGGAACCCAGAACTCGAGTCTTCCTTTCACACTAGCCTTGGATTCTCTTACATTTTAGTGCAAAAGGAGTTTCCACCAATTTTTGTGGTTTCGTGCTGAAGGTGTTTACATATGGCAATTTACATAATTTAATTCGCTTGTTTTACAATATATCTCTTCTTCTTGTGATCTTCCATGTTTCTGTGTGGTTATCATTCGATTTTCAATGGTGTATGTGTCAGGGTAGAGAATATTCAGTCCAGGTTTTCTCATTGCTTTTCCAAGCCGTTATGTTGTGGTTTCCTGCCGTTCAAGTATCAGATTAAGTTATTATTATTATTATTGATCAAACCTTCTTTTCCCATTTTGTAGTATTATATAGTAAACCACATTTCTTCGTTCTGTTCTGTTCTGTAAGTCCACAGCTAGCTGTTTACCAGTAACTGGGCTAAGTATGGCATTATGATTTGATTTGAGACAGATACTCGTTCTATCTTTTCGGTATCCCGGTTCTCCGTATATACGTAAATCACGGCGGCCTGAGCCTAAGTTGTTTAAATATCTTTCTTAGTTTCATAATAATAATAATTCATATGTAAATCCTGATTTCTGGGTCTTCAGCTATTTACTATAGTAGTAGTAGTTATACGGATATTATGCTAGAGTGAGCCGGCACTCTCTTGGTTCGACTACAGGCTGAGAGGTGACTGGAAACTTTTCAAATATTAATTGCTGAAGCATTATGTAGCACAAAACAAATACAAAAATGAAACCTTAGGCTTAAAACAGAGTATGGTGGAGCTCTCCTAACATCTCCTAACAATAACAATTGACAAACTACTCTGTATTACACAGAATTGATACAAAACAAAGAGGTTGCTAACCGCAGCCCTTTTAAGACCAGAATAATCTGTGAAGCTGCCACTGAGCAATTATTTACAAAAATAAAGCTATATATTAATAATAAATATTATAGTAATAGAAGCTAGTGATACATACTCATCGAACAACTGACTCAAAGGACAAGAAATGCAGGAAGCCCTTGCTCACCACAACAAAGAACATGGCCACGAGGTCCATTAACCTGTGACTGGTTACAAGAGGAAAAGATAACGCTAAAATAAAACATTGTAAAAAAAACCTAACGTATTATGAGACTATCATTGTGAGAGTCTTATGACAGAAACAAACTATGTGCAAAAATAAATGGAAACTAAAGAAGATAACCAACACATATGGAAATGTTTGAAATTAAGAAATCATAGAAATCATAGAAAAATGTGACGAACCAAAGGGGCTTGAACAAACCACAGAAAAAGTTGTATCTCAGCCTAAAGAGTGGAAAGTGGAAAATGTGGAATACACTACACTACACACACGGAGCTAGTGGTTCTAATGTAAAATCTGTATTAGATATGGTGGAAAGAAATTATTGTATAAGAAAAGAGGCACAGCTACTGGAACAATCCGTATCTGTGTGCTGGCTGTGGTGAATGCTTGGAAACACATATGGGAGTCCCCTGTGCAATTCGCATCACAAATAAACTAAATGAAGGAGAAAAGTGTAATAAAAACAAAACATCGTCTATTTTAAGGGTCAAAACAATGTATTAGACTTCATGAACCGGAAATTTACAATGAAGCCTGGTTTAGGTAGCAATGATTAACAAACTTGATCAAGAAAACCGGGTAGCCGGTAAAGTCGAAATACTGGGTACTTCTCCCCCCACCCCAACTGGTAGACAAACCAAACAGATCGAAGTATATAACCAACAGAATATACCGCAGGTCAGTACATGGCTGGGTGACCACTAAAACAAATTGCCACTACATACAAAAGAAACTTAAATACTTAAATAATAGACCTGAGCCAAAGATGCCTAAAGGCCTTCAATAAAATCCTAATTCTCACAAAATAATAATAACCATAGCCACTACCACAAGACGGCTTAAACCGTGATACACACAAACCGGAATACCGAAAAGGAAAATCAGAATAGTACCTATAATGAAAATTAAAACCTCAGACTCTGAAAAGAGTAGATACACACATATGGGCCTTGGCCTGAGTTGATACACATGAGCACAAATAGCCTCGCAGGACAAAATAGGAAAGTTAACGGGGAAAATCGGCAAACCGTTAGAACAAAACAGGAACCACATCACAGAACGCTGGTACACTTACAGAACTACAAAATGGAAGAGAGAAAAACTTCATTATTACATATACAAAGAAAGAGAGAATCCAGGAGGCTGGTGTGAACAGGAAGAACCGGACTCCGGGTCTCACATTACAATGAAATATTTTGAAAGATCAAAAAATGATGTAAAATTTTGGAGGAAACACTTTTTTAGAATTCGGCCTTGTAAAGAATCTGTGACTAAAAAAACTAATGTCAAGCGCAACCAATACTGAGTATAAATGAAAATTGCAAATCTTTAAAACAAAAATATACTAAAGTTGAATTGTAGAAGACAATTAGACAAACAAAATTTTAAAAAAATCGGATGCTGTATCTCCAATGGTTACGGAGATATAGTGAATAATAGAAGCGGTTAAAATTTCGGCTTTGCCCCTCTTTCTCCCCCGTAAAGTATTTTTTCTGGCATCCGGCATTTTGTGATTAGTCATGGGTATATATTCAAAATATATCGGATGCCAAATTGCTACATGATTTGCCCTTAAACTCGAAAAGGAGAGCACTTTTGTAAAATTGATGAGACTAAGAGGTTAGTGACGGCAACTTAATGACGTATTGGAAAAGTATGCTTGCTGCTTGGCGCGGGAGTAGAGTAGAGAAAACCCTGCAGGTGAGTGAACGACTTTTAGAAAGGCAGTAAAGAAGAGGCTGCCAGGTTTTCAAGTATATAGAGGATATATCATCTGTTATATCAGGCGAGAACCTTTATATCGTTGGTACAATACCATGAAATTATATTGCAGAAGTTTCAGTAACGTTGTATATAGTGTCTAAAAGAACAGAAAAGCATGAAATCAGGCAAAGAGAAAAGGACAAAATAGGGCAAAGTGAAAATTTTGTGGAAAGGGTAAAACATTAAACAAAAAAAAATTGTTCACATTGTACTTTTCATTCCAATTGTAATAATTTTAAAGTCATGTTTTATTGTTTACATAACACTAGAGTATTATACACTCTAGATTATTATATATGATATAAAAATATTAAATTATTATGAAGATTTGTTTCATTTTGCCCGCATGATATGTCGGGCAAAATTGAATTTCACATATCTCTAATAAATATTATCTGTACTCTACACATTTCAATATTTCTTTTTCATTTCACGATGAAATGTAGAAGAGATTCGAAGGTTTCCATTGGTGCATTAAAAATTTGATTATCGCTTTTTGGTCCAAAGTTATGACACGCTAAATAAAATGTGTGCCACTTTCCCCGCTTTACTCTAAGGTATCTCTGTCTGAGGTACTTTATCGGTGAACGAAATTCTCATTTCCCTTTGTGGTGCCTTTACACACGAGCCTGCAAAATAAGCACAAATAAGTTCATGGTATAAATTTACGGTTGACCTGATGAAAACCTCCTGAAATGCCTACAGTAAAAGGAAGGAAATAAGGTGAAGAACGTTTTTGGCTACAATTTGTATATTGCAGGAGCGTATCCTGTGGACTACCTTGACTACCACCGCAGCGTAAGCTTTGCACAAATATTTTGATCTGTACAAATAATATTAATTTGCATGAAGGGAGGCCAGAACACCCATCATCATCATCATCATTAATACTGTGTGTGATCTCCGTACCCTCTTTCTATTATACTTTGACTACTGGTACTTCAAGGTGGGAATCCAGAATACGTCACTGGCATATTGGTGAAGAAATTAGTGAAAACTCGAATCTGAGATTTCCAGTTTCGCACAAGTGCATAAAGTATATAAATACCATGTTAAAGGTTGTAGTGTTATCAAATTGTAAACAGCCGGCCCCGTACATCAAGGTCGATAAACTCAAATCTGAAGTAAGTTTCTATTTACCTGCTTTCGTTTAGGCGCTAGCCTGCGTTACTGACGGGCAAATTGAAACAAAGAATTTTTAAATTAACAGAGATCAAAAAATATTTTTTTTAAGTCCACTAAAAAAACGAGAAGAATTGAGATCATGGTGTTTAGATGTAGTACTTAGAAGGTTTTTAACTAACTATAAGTAAACAAACTGGTTTCTTGAAGTTAAGAAAAGTTCTTATCTCTGCACTGAGGAACAATTTTCATAGAAATGAAATTCAGTATTCTAATTTAATTGAAAATGAGAGAACACTGATTAGGAAATAAGATTAAACGATCTTATATCTAAAGCGACGTGTACTTATTTTCAATTAAGTGAGAATGCTGATATATCTCATTTCTAAAATAATTGTTTCTCTGCACAGATAAGAACTTTTATCTCAACTGTAAGAAACCTGTTTCTTTATTGTGAACTTTGACGCATGATGTCAACTGGAAGGACTTCCGGATACAAACTTACTGAATGATCCGTCTACTTTTTCCTCTTCCAATTAGTTGGTACATGTAAAGGTGGAAATGAATATTTCAAAATTATTTTGAAGAAATTTATAGGCCAAACATAAAACTCTTTAATATTCTGGATAACTCTCAAAGAGTCGACTGTTCAAAGTACAACTTGGCAAATGATATACATTGTCGCTACCTGACAAGTATCTTAAAACTGAGAAGAAAATAATTACTTCATTTGTATTCACTGAAATCGTCCAGCACTTCTTGAGGATAAACGACCTTCATTATGTGCAAATGCAAACAGTCTTCTCTCTCTCATTAACAGACAGAAATTGATACGAGTTTTCAAAATCGCTCTTTCTTGTATCCTTTCATTTGTCAATTTAGCAATGATTAACTAACTTCACTATATTGATGGTCGACATTCACGTGGGATACTTCTATTTCTTCTTAGGTGTACTAATATGAACGACCTCATAGAAAAAGAAAACTCTGGTAAAAACGCAAATTTATTTATCTGTTAAACGTGTCAAATGTTTTTTCTTCTTCTTCAAGTCCTCAGCCAAAATGGTCTTTCTGTCTCTTTTCAACACAAAAGTCACGTGTTCGCATCCAACAACGTGATCCATGGAGCTAATTCTCTCTTCTCGGAGGCGGTTGAGACGCAATTTACTTGGTCTGTCACGAATTCTATGTATATTAACTCGTTCTCACTGAGACCAATAAAAATGAAGAACATTCAAACGTTCTCTCTCTCTCTCTGACTCCAGAGACGGCTCTAGAATTATACACCTTAAGCTGAATGAGAGTTCACTGTTATCTATGAAAAGAGGCGAGAGATTAAGCGTCATCTTTTCATTCAGTTTTTATCTTCGTCGTCGTGGAATATAAAATGTAAAGTTCTCTTCCCAAAGAGTGCAAGATCTCACGATAAAAAAAACAAGATCTCACGATGAAAAACAAGATCTCATAATGAGAAACAAGATCTCATCTAAAACAGATTTGACTACGTGATTTTTTTAAAATTATTTCTTTACGGTTTAGAAAAGTGTCTATTTTGGTTAACCTACGAAATTCTCAACCAATTTCTCTTATTTTGTAGAGCTTAGAACAGACAACAGAGCGCTGGAATTTTCACCACGATTTCCACACGGCTCGATTTTACATTCACGTCTGTCCTGATTTAAGCCCGAAAAATAATCAGGCCTATACCGGGCCTAGTCCGGCCAAAGAAAATATATGTTTAACAAATTTATGCTGGATAATATGTTCATCAGTTATTAATATTGAATGTTTACCTTCCAAATTGTACCAACATTCTTGCTATAATGAGACGCACGGTTCGAATAATGTCATAAAAGTGTCTGTACACAATCCTGCACTTATTACTAACATTTCCTTAAAGCTAATTTAACTCATTATTGAAGAACGAAACGAACTTTGGTCTGTGAAAGTTAAATTTTGTTCACCTGCAATGAGTTTTGAATAATGGACGTAAAACGAAAAAGGCGGGAAAACCCACTTCCATTGAGCCTTAAGGGAACTGTCATCGTATTTGTCTGATGTAAACATTTTGTTCAAGAAACAGACTTTGGAAACAAATACGTTTGCACAGGAGATGGAGAACTTATCTTGAAATCAGACCATTTGTTTCCTGCAATATATTTATTTGCATTCAAGAAACTAGAATATTTGAAATCTATTGCATTCTTCTGTGACGTATATTGCTTGTGAAATGACATACTCGCTGCCTGATAAAATGTAACATATTCGAAGCTGTATCGCGTTAATACGGTTGAAGAAACCAAACCCATATTGCCATGAATGTTTTCTATGTGAAGCCTGAGTCTTATTCCTAAGTGAAGGAGTGAAACCTTATATGATAGCTGTAATATTTCAATATATGACAAGTCAATATTAAATATCTTCTTTCATATTTGGCGGTCTCGATGTTTCACACGCTAATAAACGGTGCACTTGTATTTCCCGACAAACGTTTACATTCAACGGCTTTAGATCAAGGCCTCCAGTTTTCATTTAATTATTCTTATTTATTTAAGTATTTTCACCTTGATTGGCGAGACAAACATTATGGTTGAAATGATTCTCATGTCTCAGAGATGAAGTTCCTCAGCAAGCACGTTTTCGAGGAAGATTGTGGGGAACTTACCTGTTTATTTATGGAGTAATGTCTTAGACGGAAACTTACCTAAAACAAAAGAGAAAATATAGAATCAGCACATATTATACACGAATGACTTAATAGAAAAGCTACAAGGTACGTATTATTTTACTAATGTCTTTAATTGCGATGGGAGATTTAAAAGAAATAGGTGTACTGCATAGTCACGGAAGTAATTACTGAGGGAGTCTAGCAATTATTTAGTCTTATGGTCTAGCATTTAATTTCTATTTAACTTATATTTATGAACTAGATAGGCACTATTTAGTCTAAGCCTGTCTCATACCGTTCCTCAAACATGTCACTGCTTAATCATAATTGCCTGTCTGGCACATAAATAGAATTCAAATAAAAAATTAAATGCTATTTTTTTTCAACTTCCGCAGTATTTACTTCCGTGTACATCGTCATATCGGATTAATATATCCACATGGAATTTATGTAAGTAGTACGACATTCATCCTAAAAATAAAAGGACCAACAGGGACTAATATTGAATGGTTTGAATCAACTGTTCGTATACGCGGATCATGTAGATTTATTAGGGGAAGATATAGATATATTACAAAGTAACGCCGATGCCTTAGTAGAAGCATGCGATGAGATAGGTCTACAGGTGATTACAGAGAAAACAAAATACATGATAACAAGCCGAAAAGCTGGGAATAGCGAAAATAGGTACATAACAAGAGGGCGGATTTTGCATATTTGCATATTTCTCTTTTGGTGAATATTCGATAATCTGCATGACTAAAAAATCGATTTAGGCTGTTTGCAATTAAATTATGGAGATTTTATTGCGCATATAACAACATATTTCAGGTGTACCTACATATTTTTCTTGTTACTGCATATACTCGCATATTTCTATAAAGTTATACGTTTGAGCTTTTGTCAATCACTTTTTCTGTATAAGTTACGGAATTGAAACTCTTCGAGAGGTTATTAACCGTTATTTAAAGCACCACGGTGTCCGAACGGAAAAATTGATGGATGCCAAACTGACATCACAGCTGTTGGAAACCAGAGTATGGAAAATACCAACAAAGGAAAATGTTTATCTTTCAAAAATCTAGTATAGTGGCGACTGGGATTCGATAAATACATCAGCATTGAAATAGGCTGTTGGTTTCATCTTACTTATCCCCCGCCTCTGAACCGTGAACTTTTCTCTTGTTTGATCTTTGCTTGGTCACCTTATCTTCAATGCACGTGTTTGAGTGGGAGAGGAAACAGAGGCCTGATTGGCACTGCGCTTGTTTAGAAGACCGTTGTCGAAACTATGTTGTTGCTTGTTATATTAGCGACAAAGAAAAGTTTTGGGTAATTTTAGTCCCCATCGCCACTATTAATACAGTTTGTCAGCTTGAGGTCGTTTCGTATTCACGCATCGCTGTCGTTACTTGGAAGATGAACGTACTACTTGTTTTACACTCCGAATGAGCGCATTTCGCAGAAATATTGTGGGTTAGTGGTTGTGTGTTAATTTTATTTATTAATACAAAGTAAAAAAAATATATATATTGACAAACAGGTGACCATGCGACGAAGATTTGGCTTAATAGCCTTTCTGCACCTTTGACTCAGGCCGGTACAGGACAGGAAATTGGAATACCGAAATAGAGTCGGCAGTCCAGGGGCTAGGTTTGAAGATACCATCCAGCATCTGCCTGGTCAGACTGAAAGAACACCTTGGAAAAGCAATAGTCAAAATGGTCTACCTCCGAAGTTGAACCAGGGACTTCTAAATGCGAAGTCAACACTCTACCAACTCAGCGACGGCTGCTCGATGTTGGATTTTCTAAGATGTGAACAATCTCTCACGACTCTTCTAATCTTACATGTACGGTACTTATATAGATCAGTCATTTGTTTGGAAACAGATAAAGGTAGGATGAAAAATTCTAAATAATCTTTATACAATGAGGACGACAATCGGAAACGAGATGCTGCACGTATCTGATTTGGTGACAACATTTAGTACGTCCAAAAATGAATTACTGAAGTTTTCCCATGGTTTCTTCTCGGTAACACCAGACAAGTGCCGGGATGGTACCTACGAACTAGACCCTGGCCGACTAGCTTCTAACATACTCTCCCATATCCTATTCCGGCCTGAGCCTAAGATGCAAATAAGCCATAAGTAAATTCAAAATTCTATTCCAAGCATGAGAACAGCGCTGTCGATTTGGTGCAATGATAAATATTTTTGTCGTTTAAAATGCCTATTTTATATAGTTTAATGTATAAACTCCTTGTTTAATGCTTTTAATTGTAGCGCGCGATGTACTCAGGTAAGATGAGGAATGTGGAAGGAATCCTGGCCTTAAGAAAAGTACAATTCCATCATCTGGTGAGACAACGCGCAACCAAGGAAAGCATCAGTGAGGATGGTCGACATGAGCACAGTTCGTGCTCACTCAACCTCCACATTGTTGCTTAGTTGTTAGAGACGTAAGCCACTACGCCACTCCTGCTGACTGCGTCCCTACGCAGCAGAGCTGAAACGGGTCACCGGAACAATCGCGTCATTTGGGTAAAGTTTTGGACCGGGTCAACAGATATAGGTTTCGGACCCGGCCTGACCCAATTTATACCCTGAAACCAGGAGGACAAAGCGAAATTATTAAATATTTCCTTGCGTTTAAACCAGGAATTCTTGCAGGATTTTCAGTTTGTGGGTGTAAAGTCAAAATTGGGAGGGTGTAAGTGGAGTTTCGCATGGTTGGCCAGGACCGAATTTGCCTGGTGGGACTGATGAAAAACCACGGATAAACGTCAGTCGGGATCGTCCACTGGTGGGGTCGATCCCAGGACCTCTTGCATGCTAAGTCAATGTTCTACAGCTAATACGGAAGTAAAGGCGGTCAACCCCACCTCACCTCGGGTCGCAGGTAAAAAATATGTGCAGTGCTACCTCCACATCGCCGTGCCGTTCACGGCGCGTATGTATTGCACAGGGTGTACTTTTATCTTATGTAAATTATTTTTATTATTATTTCAAGCAGAAAGTTGTTTGAACCCCTTAATTGTAATCCTGCGCACGCTACTGCAATAAGTAAGAACCTATCTACAATAAAACTTTTTGCTTTGATTTCATTTAGTATACTTGTTTGCACTTGTGAGAACAACGAATGAAACAGCGATATCATAAAGCCTCGAAGGAAGATGTCTCTTGAGATCTTTAGAACTTCAACTGAGCTGAAACATGTTGAGCGAGGAAAGAATGTAGTAACATTCCTAAATTTAAAATGCATGCAACTGACAGTTTTTTTTAGTGCTTCGTACTTTCCCTGGGAACAAAAATATGTTTACAGATAAATGGAGTTTTGTACCAGAGAATCTTGAAAGGTATCTTCTCATGTACTGTAATAGATCTAACAGAATTGATGCACTGTTTGAGTGAAAGAAGGTTGATAGTGAAGATATTAAAATCGTATATAGTCTGCAGAAAAATTAGTAGTTTACATCAGCTTTATGTCTCTCTTTTTTTTTCAATATTTACTTATCTTTTTTAGTGCATATTTAAGAGAATATGTTTGCCATTTTTACAGAATATTTACTTGCATATTTTAGCTATTTTCCGTGCATATCGATCCGCCCTCTACACATAACAATTAAGAATGAGAACATAGAGAAAGTAAACAAATTTAAATACTTGGGAGCATATGTCACAAGCAAGAACAAGGTCACGGAAGGAATAAAAAGTCGTTTAGTATCGGACTATGCATGTTTCTGTTCAAGACATAAACTCCTAACCTCGCGATTGATATCAAGGAAGGTGAATTTAAAAATATACAGAACGGTTATTCTTCCGGTAATACTTTACGGTTGCGAAAGTTGGAGTACGACCCAGCAGATGAACATAAATTACGTGTGTTTGAAAATTAGGTTTTGAGAAAGATATACGGGCCGAAACGGAACGAGATGACCGGAGAATGGAGGAGACTGCATAATGAAGAACTGCTCACGGCTCATCCGATATTATCAGAATAATGAAACCACGAGAGCTAAGACGAAAAAAAAAAACGATTGGGAAGCTGGAGGGAAAGAAGCCATTGGGAAGACCGAGGCGTTGTTGGGATAACAATATTAGAAGGGATTTTCCAGAAGTAGATGTTCAACATGAAAATTACGTTGATATCGCCCAGGATAGAATCCAATAGCGAACGTTTATTACTGCGGCGATGAACGTACGAGTTATGGAGTTAATTCATTACTGCATTCATTAGCAATGCTCTTTTTCTTCCAACAAACGATCAAATGAATTAGCTTTGAGAGTGACTTTAAGAACAGTGTGTCTTTTTGGAAAGTTACCTCTTGAAAATAGTGATTTCCAAACTGGGGCACGCGTACCAGGACATTCGGAGGCACGCTAACAAATGAAAAATATCAGATAAAAATTATGTGAAAAGCACACTTCAGAGCGCATTAAAGTTTTATTTTTTTAAATTAATAATACATCAAAGTAACAAATGAAAGTGTTAATTTACGGAATATGGTGTGTTATGTAATCTGTAGTGTATTTACTCCCATTAATTGTGCATGATTTGCGTTTTTAATGTTAATATAGATACACTACATGTTCATTTCATTCCATTACTTTTTAATCCCATTATTGGGTTATTAATTAACAGTTACACATTTAAATTTAAAGTAAAAGCAACACAACATTAATCACACATATTTTATTGATACGAAAGGTACAGTTTATGACAAACGACCCCAAATGGGTACACAAATGGAAACAGATTGGGAACCACTGTCATAGAAGAACATCATATTGGATTTTATTTTCAAGATCTGAAAATATTGGAACTCAGTTACGAGAGTGGTTTCATCATCCATTACGATGAACACCAAACACTGTTCTCGTCTTGACTTGTTAGTAGTACGTAAGTCTATTCAATTGAACGTTGTTCTTAGAGAAATAAAAAAAATCCCTTTCGGCAGGCCTACAGGCTGAGGTAGATCTCGAAGTTTTTTTTATTTTCAAAAATTCAAATCTCGCCTTATATGAGAGTTACACTCTACAAATATGTGTATAGACTTTTTGAAAGTTTTCTTATATTGTCGTGACATACTTGTGATGGTACACCTTCAAGTAAAATTTCATTTATCCAGCTCAAACGGTGTGCAAAATGGGATTTTGGGCGGCCATTTGGGATCCAAGATGGCGACTTTGTTCCAAATGTTGTAATATTTCCCTAAACTACTCGTCATAATGCACCTTTATGTCAAATTTCGTTTCTCTAGTTCAAACGGTGTGGAAAATGGTTTTTAGGTCCGCCATTCTGGATCCAAGATGGCGTCTTTGGATACATCATGTAATATTTTAGTAACACACATGTTATAAAGTATCTTTTTACCAAATTTGATAGGTCTAGCTGGAGCCGTTTAGCCTGTGTATTCTATACAACAATGAGTTCGGAGGCTATTTTGGATCCAAGATGGTGACTTTTTCAACATTTCGTAATATTTTTTTGAACTATTAGTAACAATACACCATTATGCCACATTTTGTATCTCTGGCTCAAACGATATGGAAAATACATTTCTTGCTTCCTCCATTTTGGATCCAAGATTGCGTCTTTGAATTCATTAGGTAACATTTTCTTAATTAAACAGTGATGTTGTACCTTTATGCCAAATTTGATTTCAATAGCCCCAGCGGTTTAGGCTGTGTATTCTATACAACAATGGGTTCGGCGGCCATTTTGGATCCAAGATGGCGACCGATTTTGCTTATTAACGAACTTAACCAAGCTATTAAGCCTATAAATAACATATTAAAATTTGGTTCAAATATCTTCAAAATTATGGCCGCTAGCGTGTTAATATATATATATATATATACACCCTCCATTCCGAAAGAAACCGAACTTTTGAAAACAAATAGTACCACTAGTGCCATCTGTTGTAATATTTTACCGGTAGATGGCGTAGTCCCTCATTGACAACTGGTATAAATGTCATGACATTTGGATGCACGGCAACAAAGTTATTGCGTTTCAACTGTCAGTGTGTTGTGTACATCGGTCGGAAAATGAGTTTCAAACAACGAGCTGCAATTGAGTTTTGTGTTAAACTGGGTAAACCTTTTACTGAAACGCACCAAATGCTACAAAATGCATATGGTGATGAGTGTCTATCCCGTACGCAAGTTTACGAGTGGTTCAGGCGATTCAAATCGGGTAGAGAGACGCTGGATGATGACGAAAGATCAGGCCGTCTCAGAACCGGATTATCGGAAGAAAACATCGAAAAAGTGCGTGAATTTGTTCAGCCCGGCCAGACAGTCACTGGAGAGTTTTACTTGGGCGTCATGAAGCGTTTGCTGGCAAGAATTCGTCGTATTCGGCCCGAATATCGAGAAATCGGCAGTTGGACTCTTTTGGACGATAATGCACCATAACATCGTTCGCGACTTGTAACTGAATTTTTGGTCAAAAATCACATTATTCGTTTGCAACATCCGCCCTATTCACCAGATCTCGCTCCGTGCGATTTCTATCTGTTCCCGAAACTGCATTTGGCGATGAAAGGAAAGTGGCACGCATCGATTGAAGCCATTGAGAAGGCGACGACCGCCGTCCTAAAGACCATTCCAATACAGGACATGGAGAAGTCGTTTGACAACTTGTTGGAGCGTGCAAATATGTGTATCGATGCAGAAGGGGAATACATTGATTAATAAAAATGATTTGTTCCAAAATGTACATTGTTTTTTTGTTTTTTTAAAACGTTCGGTTTCTTTTGGAATGGAGGGTGTATATATATATATCGTACCGATCTCAATGGGTAGATTTTTCTTCGAAATCTACCTAAAAGGGTTTACCTCCTGTTATAAGATCAAATATAATTATTCTGTCCAATCCTACTGTTTCTGCTTAATTTGTAGAATATAAAAACTTAAATAGTAATTTTATATCTATTTTATGGTATGTTTAGTTCATGGAGTTGGGTCGTTTATTAAGCCATGGATATTTCCATACTTTATGTATAGTTTTCCTTTTAAACGTGAATGTTGTATTAGATATCTAGAATATTTACTTTCGTTTCCTTATCCCTTAAGAATATTCATGCTTTCAATGGCATTCCTAATGTTATTTCTCTTATTAACATACGATATGAACATGAACATGCGATAATATAATCCTCAGGTGCCAATTTTGCTTTATATCAGCTATTTTTAAACTCTGAAGTAATCACAAACAATTGAAACAAAGAAGTGTAGGTTTACCTTTTCAGAACGATCTCTACTGCAGAACAAAATTGAGTCACATATTAACACTACAACGAAGAAGTGAAATGTTGTTTGAAATACATTTTGGACTAAAAAAAATCTCGTTATGACAGACATTTGAAGGGTACAAGTAAAGAACAATCAAAGTCACATTTTTAAAGTTTTGAGTAAAATATAATCTTAAGTTTCAAACGCTGCCATTTATTTAATTAAATATTTAGAAAATTTGTTTCAATGTAGAAATGTTGAATTTATATCTGCCTTTAAATTCTGATTCAATATTTACACCTAACACTAGTAACTGGTGTTGAATTTTTCAACGATGCACCTTATAGTGTAACATTTCAGAAGACCGTCACACATGATAGCATGTGCTTATCTAATGCCTATGTTAATTTCAATGGTAACAATTTCACAAACATTCAATAATTCTCTTAACAGTATTCTCACACAATACATTGTCATTCATCAAAGGTGGTGCAAAGCGATCAAACCGTCCCATCCTGACAGGTTTTCCAGAGTTTTTCCTCAGTCACACCACGCAAATACAGGATTGTACGACTAACTAGGTCCTCGCCGACAACCTTCCAACTTCCTCTTCCCCTGCCCTATCCCGGTGTGACCCTGAGATGCCTAAAAGGCCATAAATACATTCAAATTCATCGATCTAATCGTTGCGTTGTGCGTCTACAATTTCTGTTCTGTCAATAACTTTCTGCAACTGTTTCGAGCAACTATAAACGTTGAAAAACCCTTGAAATAATCTTCATTCAATTAGACTATTCTACCGTATCCTAGGCAACTTAAAAATTACTTCTATTCAATTGTGTAAAGTACCAATGAGTGATCATCTTTTCAGTGTTGCTGTTCCAAACTCACCAGTACTGCAGCCTGGTGGAGGAAGACTAATAAGACTCGTATTATTATTATGATTTCATGGAAAATCTACATGCATTTCACATTCAATCGTTATGAATATAGAGACAATTTGTCTTTGCTTTCTGAATGGTTCACATTTAAGAGCGCTACGCACAGGATAATATTTTTTGTTACCGGAAGCGTATTGGACAATCTCCAGGTTGATATTGAACTACATATTAAAAAATGGAATTAGATGATTTAAAAAGTGATACACAGTTAACATATATAGTGCATCTAGAAGACTAAAGGAATTATGTATACTGTAATAGAACATTACATTGTCCTTCTGTAACATTTGATATGTACGATCACAGCTATATGTATTACGTAGAAGTAAATAACAGAGTAAATGTATGTGCTTTTACGTAATTGTGATTTGGACAGAATCTCTGAGAAAGAAATATCTACAAAGCTATGATAGAAGTTTTATAAAAATAGATAAATTTACACCAAGGAGACATATATTTATATCAATTCTTTTCAGAGATACTTCCAGTAGAACAGTTTCTTCTCTTACGAACAGATAGCACGATAAACGTGATCTAAAAATCCCCAAAGTTCAATTCTAAGAACTTACTTGAAGTGTTTGTATTCCTTAGAAGAGATTCCGTGTTTCACGTTCCCTGACATTGGCTCAATTCAGCAAAACAAAAGAGCGAGTCCGTTCTTATCTGCTCTCTAGGCTCACAGACCAAAATTTATGACTATGGCCAGGTAACTCAATGGAACCTGACTGGACTTTGCTTTAGCTGATACTATTTCATTACATAGTTCTTTGTTCCGCTTTTATTCTCTGTCTCTGCTTCTATTTTTGTTCTAGATTCACATTTTCTGTTTTTTCCCATTTATTAATGAATTCTTGTTTCTTTCCCCTCTGGTCGATGTTTCGTGGGAATTATTAAGCGAAGTAGAGCTGTAGGGAAAATGGGACTACGGAAGACGTTTCGAACAGAATAGAAAGAGGGAAAAATGAATGAATGTTCTTTAAAACATGTTTTGATTTATGTTCTGGCAATGGAAGAAAGGAGCCATTTGTCTGTGTGATTATCTTTTCTTCTTACCCTGACCTCCAGAGCGAAGCTCGTGGGAAGTATCAAGTCAAGAAAATCTGGGATAAGAAAATGAGTTTCACCTTAACCTCTCCTCTCTCCCTCTTCTCTCCCCCTCTCTCTCTTTCTTCGAAAACTCCATACGAGAGAAACTCTTCGATTTCTGGCGGCTAAGGAGTTTATATAAAAGTTTTGATATCTTACACGCATTATCAAGTTTCTCTGAAAATTAATTTATTATTATATATCTTTTAATACAAACTTTTAATGAAACAATTTTCTTGTGGTACTTGCAACATCCTTAAGATCAAAAGTAGCCACGTGAATAATATTATCTACCCATTGTAAAATGAACGGTAAAGTTAGATTAGAATTAGATCTTGGAATCATCTAACAATTCTTTGCCTCACTTTAAAAATTTGATTTTCAACTCTTTCAAGATCAATTTTGTTTGGAATATTATGAGATGATTAAAGTTGTTTATGATTTCTACTTTATAGTAATGAGGTTTGATCTATGCTCATATATAGTTGTAATATTTTTGTGTTGTATCGTAGGCACTTTCTGTAACAAATTTAAAAATTAAAAATAATTATTTCCTTTATTTCTTTTCATTTAGTGTAAAATAATTATAATGTATCGTTTGAGGAGACAGCTGTAATATGACACTTTGTTTAGTAGAATTATAATATCTGACAATAAAAACATTTATGTGATTATGAGGTTCTGTAAGCATAATTCTAGGTGTTGTTTTGGTGTTTTGTTGCCAGACGTGATTTGAATTATTGCAGTTTCTTAAAATATGAACCATATCCCGCCCCCGCATTTGAGCACAGTCCACGCAATTGGGAGAACCGCTAACACTAATCTTATATAATCAGCTTTGCGATTGGGCAAATATTATTAACTGTTTAATACTTGTTAAGGTTTGAAGTAAATATAGGACAAGTTATATTACTGCATAATTAGTGCGACTTTATATCTAAGTTATTGTTCATAATTGGAGATAACGTAAATCCATTTCAGCAATCAATATAAAACTAGTGTCTCAGCATAGAAAGTCCTACTGTGGAAAGTCAGAAGAAGCATGATTTAAACGCGTGTGCAATAAAACAAAGACGGTGCCTGAACTTACCTAATCTACATGTGCCCATGGTCACTAATTTTATTAAATTTCCGAATGCGTGTATATATATATAAAGAGAGAGAATTTATTTTTCTTTAAAAAATACAAAGAAAACCACACCAGAATTCGATCCTGGGTTCTCACTATTAGCTTTCCAACATGCTACCAATACGCCAAATTGGCAATTGGAAATCAGCCGCTTATCACTTTTATTTATAGTTAAATCGTAATGCGCCTGCGTGAGAATGGCCCCGCCTTAATAGGGCTTTATGCATTGAGATACTACTAATATAAACGGTAGAATTGCTTAACAAATTGATCATCCAATGCAGGATCCCCTGCTAGGGCATAGACTATATTTGAAACTAAATTTTAAACCACCTGACCAACCAGGCACTTCACAAAGAGTGGTTTTTAAATATCTTTTACGTTTCACGCATTTCAACGGTTGGCTAAGAGATGGCTGTAGTGACGTAAGTTCCTTTATGTTTTACCTCATCGATACATTCGTCTATAGCATGGAATATTTGATTCCCGTTGTAGAGCCATCTATCAGCGTTATGGAGAAGAATAAGAAGAGAAAACTTATATTGCTTATAAATAAAAGAAAAGAGCCGAATCTGATTTCTAACCTAACCTAACCCTTGATTAGAAATATATTAATAATAGATTTGAACATAAAAAAGTGTTTTTTGATAGAAAAAACTTTACACCACCGAGTTACGACCCCGAATCTTCAGCTTGATAAGCCGACGACTTAGCCATGTAGCTACGATAGCTGGTTGCTAACATCGCGCGGTTTGGAAGCTTTATTTACACAGTTCGTGTGCTGTATGACTCTGGAGAGTGTTGCGCAGGCGCACTCGCCCGATATTATTCCAGTCTCTAAATATTCATCGACTCTGTTTTCATGCAATGAACAATTGACAATCATAACTCGCACTTGAAGTTTCAGTATTGTCAAGCTTCCCGAGTATTTTCATCTTTGTTCCCTTTCGTTGAAATGGCGGTATAGCCAAGACATGAATATAAATAACCTAAACTACACAAATAACACATTACAGCAATAGTGAGGTAGACAAAGGAAAAACAAATGGTTACTCTTCACCCACAGCGTTACCAGAGTCATGTACACAGGATGTGAAATTTGTTTATCGACTCTGGCAACACTTATCAAGCATGCCTGAGCTATGGTTAGTTGATGTCTTTAACATTTCTCACTCTATAGGGTTATATTTCAGCATAAGAAAACGACGTCCTCGACGTGGGTTTGAAGTTAATGGTTACGTACTACGAATCAGCGTGCCTTGGATATCTTTCGGAAGAGAATGCATCTTAACATACGGACGAAGTCCTGAGACGAAAACAAGAAGTTTTGTTGAAAAATGCTTCGTTTATTATATACAGTGAATCCAACTTACAACTCAAAACCAACACTTAAAATTGTTTAACATATTATATCATTTACAGTTTGCAACATTGTGTTTTGTGCTTTACATATGTTGTTTATCATCACCAGGGGGATAGTAAATCGTCGTTAGACCTAGAGCTAACTTAAGCTCAAGTTTCATTAACACAGAAATTTACTTTGGAAGATATGAAATTAAAAGTACCAGTTGTGAAAGTGCAGTTACGTCAGTGCGTCTTTCGAATGACGATTTATCAGATAAAGCAACATAGTGCTAAAACTTTGGTAAACTTTATTTTTATATGGGCCAGTTTAGTAACTTTGGACTTCGACCCGTCCCGATTTGCCTTTAGCTGTTAGGTGTTAAAATCCACACCCATGCCCCTGCCGGGACTCGAACCCGGGACCGTTGAGTCGATGGCCTACCGCCGCAGACCGCTCGACCACCCGGCCGGCCAACATAGTGCTATTTGAAATAATAATAATAATAATCCAGTTGGCAAACTGAGTGAAGAACAGGTAGATTCGTATCGTCATTGCTTTTGACAGACGGGATATGGGAAGAGGATGACGTAATTTGTACAGAGACTTTGTTTTGGGGGAAGATTTGGGGCCACGGTGGTTCAATGGCAGAGCGGTCACCTCTGGTGCTTGGAGTCGTCGGTTCGATTCATGCTCATGCCATGTGGGCTTTGTGGTGGACAAACACCGTGTGAGTAAGTTTTCTTGGGTGCACTCCTGTTTCCTCCCACTTCATTCATTCCACTAATCCTCCCATCATCATCCACCCGGCCTGAGTCAAAGTTGCCTAAAGGCCTTAAAAAATAAATTCAAAATTCAAATTGAAAAGGGTTTGGTTCGCTTGATTGTAACGAGCATTGTAAGGTCAGAGATTGTAGGATTGTGGTGTTGTGTGTGGAGTTTATTCGCTGTTTTCTGAGGGCGAGTGAATAATGATTGCATTTTTCAGTGATATGAATGTAAACTAAAGGTATTTCATTATGATTTGTTGGATTAATATGAACAAAAGTGATGAGTCTGACGTTTTCAAGAGCCATACGAACATCTAAGAAGGTTGCTCTGTAAGGTGAAATATAGAGAAAACTGAACTATGAGGTGGTGTTGATTTATGAACGTGGGTAAGGAGAACTCCCCATACCTTCACAGGAAAACCGAAATGTCATCTATGAATTGGAGCTATATGAGAGGACGAACGATATGGGTTTCTAGCGTCTTGTTTAAGTTTGTGTAGGTTGATCACATTCTGGTGTTAACGGCTTTTTTACGAATCTGTAAGTGCTATTTGTTGTTGCAGGTAAGTACTTGCAAGGCTGCCCAGGAATGCATGAAATGTAATTCAGATTAGATATTAGGAAATGTACAATATCTGTAAAGCATGGAGGTTAGGAATATTGGAAGATAAAGACGTAACGTCAGGTGATGATTTAAAGAAAGTAATTTGTGTTTCGTTAACAACAGGGTAGTACTTGGACGATGTGGTAATTATGAGTCAAAGAACACTGTTAAGAGTTCGATAAGTGAGTTATAGCTGAATATAATAAGTCTGCTGGGTGATGTATATAGTCTGTCACACATTACTTAGTAACGGCTAAGCCTACTCGAATCATTTTTTTTCATGACGAATGCTCTAAATTTTAAGTACGTTCAGCTTGCATCTAATTTCGATTAAATTAATCAATTTAATAAATAAATGTACAACATATTGCGTAAACATTAGCCAACCGCGGTAGTTGTGTGATTTGAAGAGTCAGGCCAGCGTCTCCAAGATTCAGGTTCGAATCTCGACTGTGGACGGATGTTTGTAGACTTAAAAAGAACTTAACAGCTGATGTCATCGTGACGGCCCGAAGTCTTTAGTTACTAAAATATTGTCCAAAATTCCAAAGTTTACAAGTTTAACGAAACACTTAATTTTTATCCTTTTATTATGCAAGTCATGTTCAATAACTGTTTGCACATTTCAGGTGAGACGTGACACTGAAAGGTTTAATAACAAGGCACACAGCAGAATTTTAATTGGTTTCAGGCTTCCTTGTCTAGAAAGAAAACTTTAGTAAACTTTATTTTTATATGGGCTAGTCTAGTAACTTTGGACTTCGGCCCGTCACAATTGGCCTTTAACTGTTAAAATCCACACCCATACCCCTGCCGAGGGACTCGAACCCGGGACCATCGAGCCGATGGCCTACCGCCGCAGACCGCTCGGCAACCCAGCCGGCTTCCTTGTCTAGAGTGTTGATAATCAGAGGTAGCAAAGAAAGAGAAATAAGCTCATATTTACATAAAGTAACTGATCAGGACGCACTTCTAGAAAGAAGTTCACTGCAAATCAATTGCCTGATGAAGTTATTGTTTACAAACGTTCATTTGTATAAGTAACATGTATGTGCAAAGAGAATAGGGATAATACATGTATGTAAAACTTATGTGAGGTTTTTGTTTGCTGTAAAAAGTTAATATTTTAATAAGTTATTGCATTAGTAGTAATAGTAGTAGTATTCTATTGCAGATGCTTTTCCGCGAATGCATTAGTGTTCTTTTTACTTCCTGTGAAAACAATCATTTCCTTGAAATAGTAATCGCAGTATTCAGATCACCTCCATTCTATATTGATATCATCAAATTGATAGTTGTAAAAACTGAAACAAACATATGTTCGGAAGCCCGAATATTATCAATAATTTGAAATCCCATTACTACGCTAGAGAGATTTGTTAGGAACTGTTGAAACGTGACGTGTAAATACGTACGTACAATACGTATATAGAATTTACTTCACATAGTACGAAATAGATTTTGTTTTGTGTACACATGAACCTTTAAGCGGGTATTATTATACTTTCCATCTTGGTCATACATGTTGTTTTAAATAATAATGCCACTATTCCAAAGATTATTTTAATTTTGTGTCGAAACACTTCAAGAACAGGTTTATTTTTAAAATTTAATTATTTAAAAATAATGCAGGTACAGTTAGGATAACATTTTCTATTGGAATAATTTAAACTCAAGAAACAACCATTTAATAAACATATATAGTTATCAATCAAAACCAACATCAAATTAAGAGGAATATTTGGTAGCGTCTCGCTGAAGAGATCAATGCCCATTTGTGCTTCATTGTAGAGCTTGGGCAATTTATACACTGTAAAAAATAGAACACTTTTTTTACACTTTTTTGAACACCTTTGAGCACTTTCTGGAAACGACTTTAGCTCACTTTCGAACACTTTAATAGTGTCCAAACGTGAACCAAAGTGCTATGAAAGCGTCTCAAAGGTGTTCAAAAGTGTGAAAAACTGTCCAAATGTGTTCCCTTAATAGTGCTACAAAACTGCTCAAAAGTGCATAAAAAGTGCCCTTATTTTAATGTGTTCTAAAAGTGCATTTTGGAAACGACTTTTGCCTACTTTCAGGACACTTTATTTACTTTCAAGCACTTTTGGAACATTTTAAAAGCACTTTCTCGACAGTTTCATACATAATATTAGGTGTCATTCAGATATTACGTCAGCGTATTTTTGGTCAATTTAGACCCCCTTCCCCCTTAGTAAGCAACATTAACTGGATGTCCTATCCCTAATACTTAGACGCCCAGCAAAAGTAAACAAAGCTTGAACAACCTCGCCCCAGAATGCTTATGTAATACTTGAACGACTCCTGACAAAAAATGTATATGCTTCAAATACATATTTAACTTTGGCGCGTATTATCAAAATTTATCTTTGTTTTACTATAAATAACGAATTTTGATACTACTTAGTAGTTGCATTTGAAGCATATACATATTTTTGTGTCAGAAGTCGTTCAAATAATACTTCTGCTTTCTATGGCGAGATTCAAACTCTACTTAACAGAGGGAACAATAGATTGCTACGTTCCATATGCAAGAGGTTATTATTTCTAGTGTTCGGAGTAGGAATACGAAAACAGGACTCACCAGGCAAGTGTGCCTAAATTACCATGAAATAATTTGTATAATAATTTGAAACAACAGCTTGTCTTCCAATTTGCAGCGACTTGCGATTCTGGATATATATAAAAGAACACTTGCTGTGCTCATGTTAAAAGCGACCACGTACTCAGAAATGTACAGTAGCTACAAAACAAATTCAGAACAGAACGTAATCTGGAGAGACGTAGGTCTGTGGAACTGGTTATCTGGTTATCGAACAGAATAGTTCATTTTAACATGCATAGTAAATGTTATTGGGAGTTTCTATTATTATTAAACAACTATATTTAGTTGTGAATACTTTACAAACAATGTTAGTTTTGTAAAATAGTTCGTTCAGCTCCATCACAATGTTCTCAAACGTGAAGAAAAATACTCTATCCAAATAAAAAAAAACACTTAAAAATTCGAACGATGCAAAGAGCATGAAGTAATTTTCCCCAAAATACATTCTCATCCTTGTTTATTAACCAACTTAAACAAAGGATAGGTTCTCAATTCCGTCTGTATCTGTGTGTTATTTGTGCTTGACCAGTTTTTGTGCAGGTATGTTTGTTATTTGTGCTTGACTATTTTTTATGCATATGTGTTATTTGTGTTTAACAAGTTTTTCTGTGTTTTATTTGTGTTTAACCAGTTTTTCTGTTTTATTTGTGTTTAACAAGTTTTTCTGTGTTTTATTTATGTTTAACCAGTTTTTCTGTGTTTTATTTGTGTTCAACCAGTTTTTCTGTGTTTTATTTGTTTGACGAGTTTCGATCAGTTTTTTTTTCTGTATATTTTATTTCTATTTGGCGAGTTTCTTTTCTGTATATGTGATGTTTGTGTTTGACCATTTATTTTAAAGTTTGCGCATTTATAAGATATGAATAGATGCACATATTTTAATAAAACTTTCTGCATTTGCTAGAGTAATTCTTCGTAGCGATCCTCCTTTAATGTTCAGCAGGACCGCTATAAATTACACAGTATGCTGGTACAAATTACCGAATATCTGGTTTTATGTTATGGGTATGACCTATAGTCAAACTGTACCCATAGCCATTTTTAATTAGTGTAGTCAAACGAATCCTGAAAACAGAGTAATTATACGATCACCACAGAATCAAAGAAAATGCATATGAAAAGTTAGTCCTTTCACATTTTTCTTTATATATATTTTTTAAATTTGCTTTCTTTTTTTTTTTGAAAAATAACCACTAACCTGGTTTTTTCTATATCTGATATTGAGATCTTTTCTCCATACTGTGACAAGGAGGCACGCGCACTTTTTAACATGCTGCGCTTGTAACAGAGGGAAGAGAGAGCGAAGGAATGTTCCTCCCTCCTCTTTTGATAAGCAACACTTCACGAACCTTTGTGAATACACGTTTGTCTTCCATGCGATCAATGAATCACGCACGCTATTTTCGGGGTTGTTCGTTACATGTAGCAAGCTACCTCTAAGCTTCTGTATTGGATTTTGCAGGTTCTTTCCAGTTCAGGTTTGATTCAATAATGTTTTTTTTAATAATTTATTTATTCAGGGATAGAGATGATCACGTTTTTATTATTATATATCTATCTAGATAAGTCTCTACTGAACGGTTCAGTAAAGCGTTGAGTTTCTAGTTCAATTAAGTAAAGCGTTGGGTTTGCATTTGCACAATTATGTCACTGTACAGTCAGTTTCAGTGAAAGTGGTCATACAGTCCAAGTGCATTGCTACTTTTTTCTGCAATTAGTTGCAGTTATACTATTGAAGGGCTGAGATTCATAACAGTGTAAGTCAGAGCTGAAACGGGTCAATTTTTGAACCAGATCACCAGGCCTATGCTTTGGTCATCTGATCCGGTAACCTGATTTTGACCCGGTGACCCGGAGGTCGAAGCAGAGATTTAATTTCTTCCTTATTATACACTGTTATGTTTGAACACTCTTTCTATCGCTACAATGACCGGCAGCAGGGCTGCTACTCCCCAGAGTACAAAACATACGACTTAAAACTGTCAAATATGAAGTTCCTATATAGCTCACTTCTCAAGGAATCTAACATTATGATATGGATTGGTTATATGGATTGGATATTATGATTAAGGATTGGTTCTAAGCACAGAAACAAGAAGGGGCACCGGGTTCAAGATTTTGCCAAGTGACCTGGTTTCAGCTCTGGTGTAAGTCAGTTACCGATGATTATAGACATAAGCTATTTTCAAATGTCCATAACTTCTGAAAGATGCGCAGTTTTGAACCGAAATATCATACTCAGTTCCTTTACTTCTCCCTTTATGCAATTCAGAGAGAAAGAATCGAGTTATCCGGTTTTCATCACAAGATACTTGACATTTTCTTCAAGTACTCCAATTTTGAGGCAAACCTGCCTGACGCCACTATGACCCCAACTCTCCAATTAGGGCCATTAAACGTGGTTATACAGTCAAAGTGCACTGCTGATGATCAATGCATCCATTAGATGGAGTTGTACAAATAGTGTTAGTTAAAGTAGCCGAACAGTCTCAGGTCAAAACATTACGTGATCAAGTAGTGATCCGAATAAAATACGGCAGGATGAAGAAATGATTGTTGACATAGTATAACCTAATGTTGAAACCAGCCACAGTCTTTTCAACTATTGAAGGGCAAGTAGACAAAGGTGTTCGATCAATGCAAAACAATGATCCTTCAGAAAGTATGTTGCAGTTAAAAGGTTATGACAGAATAGTAGGACAGATTACAACAAACTTACAGCAAATACTACCAAATCTGCGTACCTACCTACCCAGCCCAAAACCTTCCTCTAGCAAGAAGATGGTCAGAATTATGATAATCACATCTGCCTTAATATTTTACTATAAATCTTCAGAATAACCAGGAAACATGGTATAGAAAAATATAGTTACCCATAACCACAGCGAAAGTGTATAGGAAAAAGTGCGTAAAGATCGACACAATGTTAAGGGTGCTTCCCACTCTTCAGTCCCAACACGCGATCCTGTCTATCAGATAACTCGAAGTATCGCAGTGTTCTCTGAATTGAATTTGAATTTTATTTACGGCCTTTAGGCATCTAAGGCTCAGGCCGCGATAGGGGAGGGGAAAGGGTGCAGGAAGAATTCGGCCGGTGAAGAAGTTGAAGGTACCATCCAAGGATTGGCTTGGTGGGACTGAAGATTTAAAACCTCAGTGAGGATGTTCGGCCGTTGGGAATGATCCCAGGACCTCCCGACCCCTAAGTCTATGCTTTATCACTGAACTACGGTCGCTCGGTCTCAGTATTCTCGTGTATTTTAAGGACATGTTTCAGTATCACACTTCGGATTATCTTGTATCAACTCTTGTGGAAGAAGACGGTATAACTGTCTAAAAGACCAAATCAAAATCCTTGCTTTGTTAATTTTGGTGACCCGCCCTGATCCGGATATAGTGACCCAGCGACCCGATGACCCGGTCCAAAACTTGACCTGAGTGATCCGATTGACCCAGATTTGATTCGAATGACTCGGAATCCAGCCTTGAGTCAAATGACCAGACTGACTCGAAGATTGAGTCTTGAAATGGTATCTTACGTTTAATGTTTAAATGTCAGCAAGTCTCAAATAGACTTTGGGTTTGAGTAGGTATTCTTTTCAATGTTTTAAAAGATTCAAACAGCAAGATCTAGGTAAGATCAACTAGACAATAGAACAGAAGAAGAAAAAAAGATAAGAAGAAAGGAGAATTGAAAATTCTACGGACAATGTTTTCCAGGTTAAGATAACTGAAGTGTATCAGATTTAATTCAATGAAAGAAGTTGAATTATTTTACGCAAGTCGCAAATTAAAGGTAATATGTGTTGATTAAAATTATAGGAAATGTGAAATGTATTATATTTTAATTGATATTTTTAAATATGAACAATCAATTTTGAGTTGTTTATATTGTTGTCAACGCTTTGGGATATAAAGAAAGTAATTATTTTCAAGATTTAAGTATCTTCTTTTATTCAAGATTAATCTAAAGATAATTTCTTTAGCCCACGTCGTGAGCTAAAACGGAGAATAGAAGGTACGTATTATTCTTTTACTGAGCTAGCAAGGATATTGTTGACATCTGAATTGATACTTAATAATTAGAAATGCTCAAGAGTACAAAGCACTGACAATAATAACTCTATTGCACTAAATGAAAGTGTAGAATCTAGAACCAATGTAACTAAATCGATAACAAATGAACCTGGTGATAAACAGTAACGTTACGTAACGAAGACGTTAGAGTCTTGACCCAATAGACCTGT
>JAGDQP010010586.1:15023-55382 GCA_022664845.1 Lepisma saccharinum | reverse complement strand
CCCCCCCCCCACACACACAGAGAAAGTTGAGCATTTAAATTTGCCCTGTCACATCCTAGTTTGCTCTAGGTATTCTCTTGCGGCCAATTTATAAATAACTAAAAAGAATTGCTAACTGATATTTTTCACAGGAAAGTTATCTTTAAAATGATAAATTTATGTTGTCAACTGGTTGATATTTTTACAACACTATAAATACATTAACCTTTCGTTTCAGTACTAAAAAATACGTTATGATCAGTTAGTGTATTACAGTGTAAAATGTTCAACATGAGTTGATAGTGTAAGAACTAAATTATAGTTGGGAAAGAAAGATTATATTAGAAAGCTCATATCTAGAAATCCCTTGCTAATTTCTATCCTATGGTTTCACAGTTAAAAGTCCGGACAGAGTTCCCCATATGAGATATAGTAGAAGAGTACGTTGTATATACGTACCATTTCCCACGTTGGGATCTTTCCCGCATCAGATATCAACGCATTTGGCGGAGTGCCCACAGGTAACATGAAAGCGTACGAACATGATAGAATTGCAGGAGACATTAAGTTCATAGGATGCATACAAACGACCTTTGCCTAAAGAATTAAACAAAATAAAGAAATAATGAAAACGGAATAACAGAACATGAATAAGATTCTAGTTTACCTCAATATTAACAGGGAATAAATACCAAAATGGTTACATATATTCTCATTGAATTGGCATAGAAATGATATTGATCTGGTAAGGGACTTTCTATACGCAACAGTAGAGTTTAGAAAACTAACCAAGCCAACTAAAAGTGCACCACAGAAATCCTAAGTGCGTCAAATCCCGAATTCGAAGTCATTCTAGAGATATGAGGTCACAACGTTACCTAACGAATCTAACAATTCACGATGATTCATCCTTTACAAGGTTCAGAATTCGGAAAGTCAAGCCTTTGAAACAAATAGTGAGGTAGAAGTGTATACACTACATTGATTTATGATACTGGTTACCCCAATAATAACAATTCTTTTACATACCATAATTTATATGTTATTGCCGATCAACGAGCCACGTGACGTAATATTGGCTTCATTACCATGAGACATCGACTGACAAACCAAACGAACACATTTTGTTTCTCTGACACTTGTTCAGTTTTAGTGAAAGGTTGAGTTAAGTGAAAACATAATCCACTTTTCATTTATTTTTTTACGTTGACCCCCTAGAGATATTTCTTGGACGCGACTGTTCACCCCAGTATCATTTAATCAATTCAGCATATACACTTCCACCTCGCTTTTTCCTTTTTCGCGCTACATCAAATAATCTCCTCGTTCTGAGTCTTGTAAGGTCTGAATCAACATGGATTACATAACATAGTTTCGGTAGGTGCCGTTGTGACCTCATATCTCTAGAACGATTTTGAATTCTGGACTAACATTTCGTACACTTAGGTTTTCTGTGATGCACTTTAATTTGAGCTTGGTTTTATTCCAGATTTCACTGTGATTTACAAAAGGCTACTTTGTGAACTTTCTCAGAAACATACATTTGCTGAGGTCGCTTGATAACTATAATGGTGCATTCTATTTAGAGGTATATTTGTAGATCTAAGGTACTTACACTGGAAAAAAAATATTCAGGTGAACGTATTAAAGAGCACCGTATGAACAACATAATTATACATACTATATAAACATTATAAAACATATAAGTATTAAATATTAAACAGCAGGTTTGTTGTGCAGTATATGTGGTTTGTTGTCGGACTAAGCAGCTACATTATTTTGCTGAAATATCGTTACAGTTGTGTAACGTACGTTACAAATATGCAATATAGATACGCAAGGATGTGGCATCATACGTCATACAACAATGCCACAGAATAGTGTAGCATCTTTATTTTACAATCCGTAAGCGTTCTCTAGAATGGTAATATAGCTAGAGCGTATCCTGCTGTACGAATTATACCCGTGAAAGAAATACCGTATGTTGCATGCTTTATTTGATCGTATTTATACAAAATGTGTAATAACACAAAATTATGATGTCCAGTAATATATTGTTACATGTATATTATATCGGTATGGTGCATGTACTGTTGTTTGCTGTAATATGACAGCCTTGAAACAAGTATATTACACCCTACAAATAATGTTATATGTTATGTGTAAAGGGCATAGTATTAGTATTACATACGAGAGGCTTAAAAGCAAGTGATATTTTAATAAATAATAATAATCACTTTTTAAAGACATTATTTTTACTAAAAAGTAAAAAAAATAATTGTGTTTATGCATGACTAAAAAGAAAAGCATGGGGCGCTCTCTCACATACAGTCACTATAAACTCTTGAAACGATGAGCCCCATTCTTTTCTTTTTAGTCATGCATAAACATTTTTTTATGTTTTAGTTCGAATTAATTAAGAAAAGAATGTCTTTAAAAAGAATTTGTATTTTTTTTCGGGTTATTTTGATGCACGGATACATTTTCGCAAGCTAAATGTTTTGTGACCCTAAAGTGTTATGCAACCAGAAAAACCCAGGCTAGTTGCAGACTAGTATTTATTTTTTATATAAAGAAGTTCAGAATAAAAAAAATATTAAAATTGTAACCAAAAAGAAATACATTGTGCAACTTTATTTTCCAGAACTGAAATTTCTTGTTCCTAAGTATGATTTTCCTGTAACTGTAAAATCATTTTCATTTGCGAATATTGCTAGTTATCGTAAGACGTTGAAATATAGTGCATTCTGATATAGAATTAACCACCAGGAAACTCAACCGATAAAAGAGAGATTTTTCGCAAATTCACATTTATTTGGTATAAATTGACAATTATTTTAGATTTTGGTTTTACAATTCAGCACTTAGATCTCATTCTCTATATTTTCTTAAAATATGAAAGTAATAAAACTACCTGTTTGCCCACTTTAGAAATAATGCCCTTCAGCTTCACACACTTAACCCAACTATCTTTCCATTGCAGGGAAGCGTCTCTTTAGGAACTGCAGTCAACGCCTCCGCCATTTGCGCTTGATGTCAAAGTAGATACCATTGAGTGTCTATATGACTTCAGGGAAACGCCAGAAGTCATAAGGAACCATGTCCGGGGAGTATAGAACTTGCCGAACGTCAAGAACGCCGTTCTTGGCCACAAGATGTTGGACCAATTGACCGGATCGTTATCCTGATGAAGATGCCAGTTTTGTAAAGCCCACAGCCTGGCTTATTGCGACGAACTGCACCATGTAGGTGACGGGGAATGTTATCGTAACAGTTCTTTCTTTTGGTACGTATTCGTGATGTGCAATACCACTGTCCGCTTGTCACTGCCCCGGAATGCTTGTCATTCTTCTCCGAAGTTCGGCCATCTTTGAATCAACTGTGCCACTGTTTTATTTATGTACTCCCCATGGCATTGTCGCCAAAAGCTTGGCGAATCTCACTTATTATTTCTGCTTGAGTATCTCTAATTTTCCGGCAAAAGTTGATGCCACACGTTTTGTCATTTTGCTCAAAATGGAACCACACGACAGTACGCACTGTCTGCCTAACGGATGCTGAAGCAAGCGAGATAACACCACCCATAATGGAAACCCCAAAATGCTGTGTGCGATATCACCATCCAACATTTACTACTTTCTTGAGATAAAAATAAGGTCTGATAATGTTCAGACAGGCCTTGTACAATCGCGCTCTAGTGTGTAGTCAACCTCGAGGTAACCTTTCTTGCTTGGTCAGTGTAACCAGGCAACGAGAATGTATCTCTGTCAGCACCGAAAAAGCGAAGGTCAAGTTGACCAAGTGTCAGCAGTTGTAACGGCGGCATATTTCGACTCGCTTTAATTGTACCGTTACACAAAAGTTCATGTTAATTTTGAGTCTAGGAGAGTCTGTAACAGAGTTTGTTTATTACGTTCTTTAATCTTTGAAGTGGCTACACTTAGCGTATGCTCAGTCATGTGACGTCCGGTGAATGGCTCCAGCTGAAGCGAGGTTTTGCTTCGTTCGTCACGTGCTTTTACGAAAATATGGCTTTGACTTGTTTAACTTATTTTAGATCCAGTTAACTGCAATGAAATGTGGTTCGAAATTAAAAAAGAATGATAATAGAAAGGTGCAGGAACGGCTAGTGTTAAATTTAAGTGTTAGAAAGGAAGAGGAGAAATCAGTGTTCGAATGACTTATTCTGAACGACTTAGTAATGGCGCAGTGGTTCAAGGTTAGGTAATGCGTTTGCTTCAAACGGTTCTGTAACGGAGCGTTGTATTTCGCTTTTTTAAACTTCCATAAAGTCTAATCTAAGTTTAATTTCGTTTTCAAAACAGTAAGCTAAGCCAGGATAGTTAATAAGTTAATGTGAAGTGCAGGAGTAAAATTGACTCATACTTTCAGTGAAGGAAGGTCGTGTTATAAGTGAAGAAGTTAAAATATTTAGTTATATTTCGTTTAATTCTGATACTAAATCAACCATTTCATCATTGTCAGTGTGAATGTTTCGTGTCGTGTTCTGTTCGGAGACCTAATGATGTCAATTCACTGCCAAAAAGCATAATCATTCATAGTCACACATCTATATATAATAGTATAAGCCATCGTTTATACTTACAGTGAGTTAAAAATGGAACAAATCACCGCTATCTCTATCACTCAGAAATGCTTCAGGAAGTAAGAACTGAACAACTCTTTACTAACTCAGCAGTTTGAGTACATATTACAATGAATCGCATCCCATTTAATAATATTTACTATATACAGGATTTTAAGTCATGATGCTCGTCAAATGAAGGTGCATTTCTCAGACACAAATAAATAATAATTTCATATGAAAAAAAGTGTATAAAACAAACCATACGTACTTTCGAAATTACAAGCACTTAAGTACGGCGAGACATGTGTTTTGTTTAGATTACTCAAATCATTACGATAGTAAGGATTAGACTATGGAACTTGATTTTCGTGCTTATTATGTTCAGTTTTCACTGGAGCTCCCATCTAGTGAGTATAGCGGAACTAAACAAGAGATTACTTGTCACACAAGTTTAAAATTATAAAATAACGAACACAAATGAATTGATTGTAACGTAACAATTTGTAAATTAATTCTGCCATCATTCTTTCATACATTAAAAGTGATATGCAGCAGTAGGATGCTATATATTTCGATAAAGAAATAAATAAACTCACGATGTGAGACTCGTTTAACACTTACTTGCGTTTAGACATACTTGTCTTGCGAAGTTGATAAGTTATTGGTAAGTAATGACACAAGATATTTCGGCTTATCCAAGAAAAATCCAAATTATATCCAAAGATTGCATTTGGCCATCTTACGGATGCAGCTTAGAGGGGATATATATACTCATCTACTGCACACAGTCAGCTAGATGAGACTGATATTCTTACATGAAGAATTCCCTCTATAAAGAGATTCTTCCAATAGAGGGTCACTCCCAAATTCTCGAGGACGCCCCAACTCTACAACTTTTCCAGTTGAAAGTCGATGAAAACCGTGTCCAATTTTGGATTGAGAGGTTGCTCGAAACTTCAAATACTGCCAGAATCCCTGTCTCTACGCTGCAATATATCAATTTGTAAAATTTTTAGTGTAACTACTATTATGACTTGCTTTGTCACAATACCCGCCAAATGTTGGTGTATGTGGTTCCGAAACTATGTATATACTCACATTTCAATCAAATATTTCTCGTTTCAGACCGAGGTATTCACCTGTAGATTTATGACCATGTTTCTTTTTTAAATTCCTTGTGCATACCATTGTTTTGTGTCTTATATCTTATGCCCTACACTAATTTTTACCATTTTAGTACTTATAGTACACGCAGCTGCCGTAGTCTAGTAGTTAAGATTGAGGACTTCGACTGAGGAGGCACGTATATGTGAGTTAATCTGCCAACTGTACTGACATAGGTTTCTCGGTTCTTTCTTCAGTTTTACGGTACAGTTCCGAGACAAAAAGTCGACAAAGATGACGTATAAACTAATCCTAAACAGCTTTGATTGCTCAGAGCAATATCTAGACCTAAAGAATAAAATTTGCAAGGCACTGACAGAAACCAAATCTACCTGGAGATTTTTCCGAATATTTCGGAAACATTTGGCTTCTGTTTTGTTTTAAAGCAGTAAGGTTGCCCTTTACAATAAGCTACTTGCAAACATGTTTATAAAGGGTGGGAGCGTTATAGTATTTCTTGGTGATAACGGAATATCTAGCTGAGGAGCTTCGGACGGGTTAGTGAAGTACGTGTGGTAAAAGGTTGGACTGAGAGCTTTCCCTTTCAATTAAATGCGAGAAAGGTTGCCCTTTTCAATGAGCTACTTATAAACATGTTTACACAGAGTGGGAACATTATCTTATTTCGTGGTGATAACAGAGTTTCTGGCTGGGGAGCTGCGGATAGTTTAGTGAAAAGGGTGGTGAAAGGTTGGACTGAGAACTTTCCGTTTCAATTAAATGCTTGATTCGGATGGAGAATTAGAATAAAGATTCGTAACTTGGTTATTGAATGACTTTTCTCAACAAGCGTACGAGTTTCAGGTGACTTTTCTGTCGCACGTATATATTTCATAGAGTAAAACAAGTTGATTTTTTTTTCTCATAAACGCAGGAGAACACTTGGGAAAAACTCATAACATGTGAAAGGAACCAAAAGTAGTTTTTCTTACTTTCCAATTGTCCACAATACTTGAAATGTCAGATCCATGTACTGTCACATACCCTTTCATTCGTAGTAGTTTCTCTCATATCTCAATAAATAACTCAAACCTATCGGTACTGGTGATGGATCATGGGCGTCGCAAGACAAAAATTTGTGAGGAGGGGGGGGGGGAAAGAGGGCTGTGTTTTTTTGTAGAGGGAACAAACCGATTGATGCTACAGTTAACATTTTGTAATGTTTGTGAAACATCTCTTGTTTAAAATTTTGGCAACTTTTGTTCGTAATGTTCGGCTGTAAAAAATAATAATAAAAGGATGCATGCATCATAAACAAATGAACACTTCTTTGCTTTTTTAGTTATACGGTGTATGTCAATAACAGTGATATGACATCATAAATAGTAATGTATTTTCCTTTCTTATATATTTATATCATGTTCTTTTAATTTTATCCTTTTTTGTTAATACACATTACACAGTAAGAAATAGCTGTGTTAATTCAACACAATGCGGTGTCCCAGCGTGACTACCACTTTTGTGTGTTAAATCAACACAACACACAGTGTTGATTTCGGTACTGTGAGAAAAAAAGTTACGGCCGCAGCTAAATTTGAACATGGGTTGCTCAGTTAGAAGTCCAGCGTCTTACCGACTTCGCTAAATCATCAGGTGGAAAAAGCACTAGATTGAAACAATCTAGAGGATAAAAAAAATGTTGCTGAACCCCAAACACATACAAAGTTAGTCTAACGACTTATGCCATGAGTTAATCACTTTTCCATTGGTCAATTAGGTATCACAATCCCCATTTATTGAGAATATGATCCATTTCTATGAAAGCAAGCGCAGCATATGACATGTTCTTACGATAAGCAGTAATGCCGCTCAAGTGTTTGGCTGTCGCCATCTTGCTTGTTTTTATAGAAATAGAATATTCTCAATGAATGGGAATTCTGGTTCTCAATTGACAAATGGGAAGTGATTAAACCATGGGATAAGTCGTGCAAGTATCTTAGTTTGTTTTGGGGATTCAGCAATGTATGTTTGATCCCCTACACTGTTTAAATCTAGTGTAGTCGTTTAATTCAAATGTTGTTCACTAAATATCGTTTGCATCTAGAACCTTTACTGTCTTACAATTTAGCCAAGTCGGTAAGAGGCTCGACTTCTAACTGAGCAACCCATGTTCAAATCTCACTGCCGCCGTAACTTATTTTTTTACAGTACCGAAATCAACACCGTGTGTTGTGCTGATTTAACAAACAAAAGTGGTAGTCACGCTGGGACACCGCATTGTGTTGAATTAACACAGCTATTTTTTGCAGTGTACGTTATTTTTTATACATTGCGTTTTTAAAAGATCTTAACTACAGTTTAAACAATAATGTTGTTAGTCGAGATTTCATATAAAGATAATGTAATAGATCTACTTACTTAGTCAGTGAAGAATAGTCCGACTATTTCCATGAAGTTTATATCGGAAGTCTGCACAAGGAGGCCCGTATTAAGGGCGGAGCAATTGCTCCAGGGCCTCGCGACCAAGGGAGCCCAAACGCTTTTCAAAAACGACTAAAAAGCATTTTACCATAAAAGTTTTTAAAAATGACATGACTCATTCCTATATCATTTAGAAACCTCTTTGAAACTGTTGAGAGAGTAACATGGGGCCCATGTATTTTCCCGCTCCAGGGACCCTAATGATCTTAATCCGGTCCTGTGCACAAATGTCTAAATCTAGATTTTACGTACGTCTCTCCATTTGAAGCTGCTCTAAATCAAAGTTCATCCATTATTTTACTTCTTAGCCAAGTTCTTGACCCAGCCATGACATGAGAAACAACTCTCACAAGATGCACTCTAGACACACGAATGGTGAATGATATGTGGACTAACTTATGTACAAGACAACTAAGAAACTTCTTGCCGCTTTTTATAGAAACAGAAAGGTATATAGAAAATTGTCGCTTACTGTTAAGCCTCATCTTTCGCCAACGTTCCTTCGGCTGCGATATGCCCAGGTGGTAAACTGGGAGGGAAGGTCTTGGACGCAAAGAAGGCCGTGAGTGTCTGCCGTAACTCTGTCTTATTGACGAAGGATTTCGCACGATGGTGCTTCTTCAGGAATGGAAGAGATGAAAGTATGCTGGCGCAAGATCCAGGGAGTGCGGTGCATGGCACAGTGTCTCCCAGTCAAGTCGCTGTATAGTATCTCTGCCCACCAGCGCCACATGCAGTCTGACATTGTTAGTCAGGAACAGTACACCCTTGCGATTAACCAGTGCCTGTTGCACACTACTGAAAGTGCAGGTTTAACAGATGGTAGCAGCTCGTACTGCACCACTTGGCGTCTAGTCTACCAGATCAGAGCGTGATCTTGGGTGGAGTTTCATCAGAAACCTGGAAGCGTTGGGCGAGCTCACTACACGCTTGACTGCTGACCTGCTCTATGGCTGCCTTCAGGGCCTCGTCATCCAAGGTATGTGGATGTGCACTGCGGGATTCATCACACAGGAACAAATCTCCCAACCTCAATTTCTGAAACCAATGCCTGCGATGCGTTCATTCACAGCATTATCCTCAAAGGTTTGATGTATTAGGTGACTTGATTCGGCTGCATACAATCCCACCTTAAATTAAAGTCATAAAGCAGACAACCTCGAACAAGATGCTACGACACCTCCATTTGTCTTCCCCACTACTCGAGCTATGGCTGATGTGAATGCGCAAAGCGCTTGTCTTGATCAATGTTCCCACTCCCATCCCGATAGCTTGCCCAGTACCTGAAGAAGCGCTTATTATTTTTGTATCAGTCATCACGTCTTTCAATGCGACATCAAAAACGGCAAGAACAGTTTTGGACACATTGTCCTTTCTGAAAAGCTATTCTGTATCCTGCTAACAGCTCAGCAAGATTTGAAATAGTTTCTACCTTCACACCACTCATTTCTTCACGAGTGAGCATCAACTTTATTTGCAGATGTTATATCTGCGTGAAATATTGTAATCCAATGGATCTAATAATATTTAGCTTAAGAAATGATTCAGTTTTAGGGTCGAAGGTGCATCATTCCTCTAAGATTGTCTACATCATCTACGAATCTCCTAGTCAGTTCCTTATCAGCTTGAACAGAACAAAACTTGAATGTAAATACCTCTTGAGATTCAGAATATACTTCATCAACGTCATCCAAATTAGCCCCGATTTTATACATCAAGCCAGCGCGCCTCGCTTCCTGAGTTATTCTTTCAATTATTGTTATGTTGAACTTGAATAATGCAAAGACATTTTTGGCTTTTAATGTTTCCTTAAATATTGTTCTTCATTTTTATACCACAATAATACAATGTCAACTCGGTCAACAATTAGGAAGAGAAACCGGTAAGATGGAATCCAATATTTTCATTTCCTTTTTAGTCAGTGTTTTCCGAAGAGCCATTTTCGCACAAGAACAGGTAATTTGTCTCCTGATTCATTTTAGCATCATCCAGATACCTTGAAAATAGCAATTACAATACACAACTATATGAATATTACGGTCTATTTTGTACCAAGCCATAACCATTTAAATATACTGCAATAGTGCGTAACAGCAGCAAACAGTTGAAGTTCCAGTCCTGCTACCAACGAATGTTTGTCAGTGAACAATCTCATTTGTTGACTTATGCAAAACAAATTTCGTAATAAAAAGATGATTCCAATAGGAAGTCTGTATAATTATTTGGAGACACCCTGAAGATCTTTACTTGGCTCTTTGATTTGAATGTAACAGTCCCAGAAATGGCTACCTCAATCGTCAGATATTGAAATGACAACCTTACGTCACGCGTGTTAAAATTGGTTATTGATAACTTTATGTCGAAACGATTTCAGACTTTATTTTAAAACGCTAGTTGAAACAAACTCTCCGACTTGTATATAGTGTTTTCTGTTATGAAAACTGTGTGTTCAAAGATATTTTATTCCTCAATTAGCATACGATAAATCCATATATATATATATTCTCTCAATCAGATTTTACTATGCTCCTACGCAGAAAGTTCAACTGAGGAACATGGAATCGCATTTCACTTTCTATATCTGTTTCTACAGTCTAATTAACTATACACTTGGCTACTTGAGCTAAATCTAACCTAACCTAAACTAAACCTGCCCAGTGTTATTAATAATTGAAAATATTTGTAGAGTTCTGATCGGAAGCGGTTTTACAACAAAGTTTTGCTAGCCATATGAACTGAATGATCATGGTTTCATCGGACAGTTTCATGGCTTAACAAAATTTCGCGCTTATCGATTGGTGCAACACTAAAATCGCGTATTCTGATATTAATCTGAGTTTGATTGGGACTACGGATCAAGTTGTTTTGAGGAACTGGCCATTCATGCTGCATACAATCGCATCACCTTCGGCCGAATCTTAATTACTGCAACTAAATATCAATTCACGTTTGCTTCCCTTTTAAAAGAAGACTTCTAAGTGTAGTCTCAAAAAGTGCGGAACTGTTTTGAAAATCCTCATTTTACAACAGATTACTTTCCATTAGTTATTCATTTGGATAATTTCATATTGTTAAATTCATTTCCGCGTTGAGCAGAAAAGGTCTACTTTTTATTTAATTTTCTACATTTAGGTACAAATATTGCAGTAACTCATATTTCAAAATAATGTTATATTTTTCAAACATATGGGAAACAAATGTGGACAATTAAAAGGCATTTGTGACAGCATTACCAATACCCTGCTTAAAAAAAATGTCTTGTCAAAGTTGGGGGGCGCAGTTAAGGGGCCGAGAAATTTTTGGGGCCCATCTGATGGATGTCACAAAACAAATGTTTTTTTAAAGGAAATGTAGAAATGTTTGGATATTTCGAGTTTAAACTAAAAGCAAACTCTAAGCATAACAGCTGCCACAAACTTCTGGGTTATGTCCGTACAGGGAAAATGTAATACATTTTATATCATACAGATGTCAACATTCCTTGAACAAATCCCAGGCAATCATTGTAAGTAACCAATCAACACCAGTATAGGTGGTGTTGTGTTCAGGGTTAATCTTAGGTAAAGGTGACTTTTTTGTCATGGGCAAATATTTCGTAGAGTAAAACAAGTTCTGAAAAAGATGTTAGAGGGCCTCTGATTTTAACGAGCGTATCGCTGTCGGAATTTTGAACGGAAGTTGCGTCAAGAACTGTGACGTTTATGAGAACAAAGAGTGTAAGGATACATGGCCGCACCTAACCTTTCCTAACCTCCACGTTCGTATTGTCACTAATTTAAGATAATCTACGAAAAGTGCAAGAAAACAATTATTAATAATACAAATAAACATATGAAAATATATTTTGAAAGAAAAAAAGAAGAAAAAGTGTTGACTCTTCCGGGACTCGAACCCGGGTCCCTTCGCTTAAGCCGACGCCTTAACCACCAGGCCACCGAGCCACCTGGCAGAATGTGTTTCTGAAGTTGTATTTACAGTACACGTGTTACGTAACAAGCTAGTAGTAACGCGTTGTTGACTCAACTTCCGTTTAAAATTCCGACAGCGATACACACTCTATGATTTTACTTCCTAGAGATCTTAACTTCAAACGAGCTTTGCTTAAGGTTACTTGTACTAACATCCTTACATAAACGCTCTCAAGCCTACGATAAAATGTAATTAATCCTTCACATGATTATATACTACTTTCACTTCGGTATCTATGATAGTTGAAGTACTGCCATCTGTTGTTCAAATCCACAACTCAAACATATAAACAATAATAACATTAGTTTAAAGCATAATATAGTATACCATTCTAAAACTTTACCGAAACCACAAAGACCCCAAAACTAGGTTATATTCCCATTGACAAGGTGACGGCGGTCCTATGGCGGGCCTCTAGCGATTCCCGCCGCCGGCCCGCGCACGATTTTACACTAATGCAGCCCGCGGTCCGCTGGCGGCATGCCGCTCCTTCTCCACTAAAAATCCAGGCCAGGCCGCTCTCGTTTCGCCACTGAGCCGCCATACCGCCCGAGTCCCGCCACTATACCGCTCTCGTCTGCCCATCTTTCCCCTGAATTCCTCTTTCCATCAGATTTGCTTTGACACGAAAAAGGTATTGGACGCAGTGGTAATCGATATTGAGTTTACCTTTTTGCATTGTCTTCGCTGTTATTTATTTCGTAGTGAGTAAAGTTCTTCTGTGTCTGCGATGGGATTCGTGCCGCCGACTGTCAGCGACGAGATTTAGAGGTCTGATGCCTTAACCACTCGGCTATGCTGGTCTTCCAACTGGGTGATGTTTTTTCATGCCTTTTGTCTTACGAAGACAATTGGGAAGCTTGTTTGCAAACGCTTTTTTTTATCGTTTTTCTTTTTTTCTAATAATATACAAATTGCCCATAGGCATATTTTGTTTGTCGTTCGTATTGCTTATTTTCGGTTTCAACCGCCTTCTTAACAAATGAATGTCGCAGTAACAGCCATGGAGGAATTAGATAGAAGGAGACGCCCAAGCTGCCAAATTTTGAAGCTGAAAATGGCCGCCCGTCAACCGTCCAGTGCGGCCATCCGCCATCTTGCGTATGGAAGAAAACCACGAATTCCCTATTGTTTTATGTACACCATACAGATAATATTTATATGAAATCTATATCATATGTTATGATACTTACATTTATTTTTATGCAACATTTTAATTAGCTCCAGGTGCGGTTGAATGAAAAAATCTAGCAGAATAAATACTGCACAATGAAAAATATTGACATATGTAGCCGTTAAATGCGTAAGACCCCTGGCCACATAGGTAGATGTGCTCATTAAGGAATTCTTCTGCGAACGCGGCCGACACAGCTTTATGAGTTCAAAATCCGTTCAGGGCGTGGATGTTCCTCTTTTTTCTTCACTTCTGATCCAGAGGAAGGTAATGACAATTCACCCTTGGTTCACCTTGTCCAGAGGTCTTCCCAGTTCTTTTAAATTTTCCTTCACTTATTACTTGCATTATCCTCACTATTCGTAGGTTTATCTTGTATATATATCATTAAAAAATTCTAAACCAGAAAGAAATGCTTACACTGTAACTTATTACACTGTAAATTAGTTATTAATTCCAGATTAAATTCCGTAGAGGGGTAAAATAATAGGTAATTTTTTTTTGAATTCGTTAATATTGAAAAATTTAAGCATTGCCGTCTCGAATTAATGGAAAATAAAGCAGAAAGACCAGTGAAGAGGGAACTCTACGGTAGCAGAAGGGCGGGAATTAGAATGTGTCTGATAAGGCAATAGCAAGATGCAATCCATGAGACATAATCTGGCTTTAATTAACCCACCTTCGCTTACTCAGCATTATTTTGTATGTATGCATGAATTTCCTCCCATGCGATATCGACTTTATCGAGACGTGCGAGAAGGGATAGCCTCTTAAATATGTGCGCCGAGCAATCCTTAATGGCCGCTCGCAATGACCTTCACAGTGCATGGATAAGTATTGTGATCAATGCAATGAAATCGATGCAAGGAATCTATGACATAGGTAATCACAACACTAATTTAATATATCAAGCATACACAATCCTGTTTGATAAAGATTATAGAACGATAAAGACAAATATATACACAGATACGCAATTATATGAAGTTCGCTTATAAGTGAATCTAAATAGCTCCATAGCTATAACTTTTAAATTTCTTGACTACCATAAATTACAATTTACCCCTTGAATCATGTAAACATACTAACATAAAAGATACATATGTTTATAACAGTGCTTCTAAGATTCAGAAAGCGTAAAGTGTTCATTTCGAAAAGTTTTGTTACAATTTATTCTCATTCACCTGGTCTATGACATGCGAAAGTAAATGGTGACCGTACCAGTAATGGACCAGTCGCCAGTGGTTGACTAAGGGAGACAAACAATAATAATAGTTTCTTTTGGATATAGTAGTAAACACAGTGCGTTTTATACTTCCATAAGGTTTAATAGTGTAGTCTCCAAATGCTGTGCAATCAGGAAATACAGTACTCCAAAATCAAATAAAAAATGTAAAGGGCATCTGGAAGAGAGCAGAGCGCACAATAAGAGGACAGAAGATATCCGTGCATATCAAGTAGATGGTACAGTGAAATAATTAATTATTGCATTCCTTCGTTGTTCCTTGAATCAAATAATCCTACAGTAAATAGAATCAATGATCTACACTGCAACAATCGTAGTTCGCAATTGACTACTACAACTGGTCAACTACTGGTGCAACTACACCTTCAGCAATATATTTGTCTGTTGTATTAAATGAAATAAATGTGAGCTACTTTTTCTTTGATTTATTCTGCATGGTCTTAGGGTTTATTTCGTAAATTTTTTCTATTATTTTAACGTCAGTTCTTGCTTCGAGTTGAAATTTTCCTTATTTGGTCAAACATTGATATGGCCACCCTATAAATCACATTATTGAATTGTAATCACATTTAATTTACACCTGAAGGTTTGGTATTATGGTTAAAGAATACAAACATACACAGATAATTTGTCAATGCTTATAAAATATTGTATAGATCAACATAAAGAGTAAACAAAACTTCCAGTGAACATCGAACGCTGCGTAACGAAAAACAATTCCCCAAAGTGCATGAAATATAATGAATACTACTGACATTTCCTTTAGTCAGTTTCCTTGTAATTATTTAAAACCTATGAGAAAAATAGAACAGCAATCCTTCTCTTTAAATTCTCGAATTAACATATTGACGGCATAATGAAAAGCATAGAAAAGCACTTTTAATTGTCTCCATGCCATCAATTTATATCAACATTTTATATTTCGACAGAAGTTTTCTCTAACACTCACCTGTGAAATGTGACATTGAGACCTTTTTTATTGTATCTGTTGATACATCCGAAAGCGACACAACTCAATACCATTTTTAAACTCTCATAAAAGCACCAAGAGTGATCTGGTTATTTGCATGTCTGTGAATGCAATACTTCAATTTTCTTCCATACGCAATATGGCGGACCGCGATACATACAACCGGGGCGGTGGCCATTTTCGGCTTCAATTTATTTTCGAAGTAGGGGTACGCTTGGGCGTCTCCTTCTATCTTATTCCTCCAAGGTAACAGCGCTGTATACACTGCTGATATCCGCTGTTTCCCCGACAATAACAAATGACAACCTGCGTAACGGCGGGAAGGAGTTAACTAGGTGCCATTTTCTGCTCGGGCGGGATCCCGCCATCGGACCGCTCCCATTACAGTTGAATTAATTTTTCTTTTTCATAAGCATAAGAAAGCGGTCGTGAAAACTCATGAGATGTTAAAAGGAAATCAAAAGTACTTTTTATTAATTTTTTTCATTGTTCACAATACTATATGAAACCCTTCCTCCCGTGGTGCCTTCTCTTATAACTCAACAAATAGTTCAAACCTGTCGGTACTAGTGATGGATTTTTAGAAAACAAACTGTTTATTTAAGAAAATATAAAAAAATTGAGTATTTCGAGTTTACCTGGAAAGAGAATCTAAGCGTAATGGCTGTCACAAACTTCTGGGCCATGTCAGTGGAGAGGAACTGTAATGAATTTTACGTCATACAGATGGGAACATTCCGCTAAAATTACACTGGAACAGATCCCAGAGAATCATTGTGACAAACCAATCTACCCCAGTATAAGCGGTGTTGTGTATTGTGATATAAATATTGGGAAATTTTAGATCAGAGTGAAGGATGGTCAACACCATATCATAAAGTCGGCTACTTGGACAAATATTCTTTCAAAAGATGAGAGTAAATAGATATTTCAGCACATACTCGTAAAAGAGCTATTGGCATAACATCATTTTTCAGAAAAAGCAATTACTAATCTAATAGCATATTCATGCTGGAAAATGTTGGTAATTCAACATGTCCGTGGACAAACTATATCCATGGACATGATTGCAAGCAACGTACATGATGCAGCTACGCTTTAAAATTGATTGTTTTATTATAAACTGACTGATTTATTATATCTTATGTGATAATAATTTGTTTGAAACCCTTTCTGTCGAAAATTTATTCAACTTATTTTAATACATCTCATATTCAGAACAAGGTATGATGCAGATCTGTATTTCAATATGATAGGCAACAGGACAGGCTAGTGTTTGGGTTGAACTTGTCCATAAACAGTAACATAATGTTTGTGGACTAGATTGTCATGTCCGTGAACTAAATATCATAACCTCGGGTTAGGCTGTCACGTCAGTGGACATACAATTTATTTTAATTTGTCAAAATACAGAACATATTGGTGTAGGATCTGGACCATGGTAAGAGTTGGCATTCTAGATCTGACATGAACGTAAGAAAAAAAATTATAACGAATTGCATTAACTTTTTCATTTTAAAAGTCAAAAGTGAAAATTAACTACTTTTATCTGAGAATGACCCTATTGTAGTTGCATTGTATTGTAATTGCACCTTGAAAATATGTAAATGAAGTAAGAGATTTGCACAATGTTACACGGCAACTTCCCTGTTCGAGTAGATCAACAAACTTTCTGGGCCGACAAGGTTTTGAAACTCATAGAATGTATTATTTAATATTCTTACATCATCCCACGCCCTTTTGTGAAATTCTGCATATCGATTTGCAATGGGAACTAAACAAGGGGATTGATATATATTTTGTACTTAGACGCACGTTTAGGGTTTGTTATCTGCTGAATCATATTGCCTCACCACTTTCATATGAGGTCCTTAATGATCATTGAGTAGCAATTATTAATTCCTCTACAAAATGATTTTGTGTGACATGCCTGATACGCTTCCAGACCACTTTCTTCTTAAATATTTTTAGTTCTACCCACCCCTGAAACTTATGGTTTGGACTCCTCGGTAAAATGAACAGATATTGATAACTGCAACACTCTGCCAGGAAATGTCAATTCGTTTTTCAACCACTTAAAAAGTTTGAACATGAACCTATGTTTTCCGAGAACACTGTATCCATCGTTCAACAAATTCACTTGTAAAACTCCATAAAAGTTGCTTAACACCATCTAAAATATTCTTTGAACATTGCTGTATATCTGATTTGTCCAGCAGGGGTTTCAAAGTACCCCTGTTGATTCCTTTGTTTGAATATGCTATTCAGCTCCATACGTATCACTATAAAATCGACAGCAGGGACCTTTAATGAAAATCTCGAATTTCACCAATAAAAGTACAGGATGGCGCAATAATATTAAGTAACACATTAAATATAAAAAATCCTACGAAGCAATATCCTTCACAGCGCAAATCGACTCCAGAAATTTTATAGCTTCACTTGAACATAGAAGACGCTGTGTAATATTGCTCAAATCTTATATTACATTTATTAAAAAAATTCCATCTAAATTTCAACGCGCAACTAAACTGGAATTACGAGAAAACGAAGTTACGAACCTTGATTTAACTTTCGATCCAAATCAGGTACTAATTGAAACAAAATCTCTGAGCCCAACCTTATACCACATACTTCAATAAACCCTTTGAAGCTCCTCAGGGAGAGTCTCCGTTGCCACCACGAAATACGATAACGCTGCCACCCCTACGTAAACATGCTCATCGTGTTACAACAAACTCATTGCAAAGAAAAATCTTTCTTTTTAAAACAGAACACAAGCAATGTGTTTCCAGAATATCCTAATCGTATTACAACTATCTCATTGTAAAGGACAATCTTACTACTTTCAAACAGAATAGAAGCATTACGTTTGCAAAACATACAGAACATCACATGCTATTTGCGTTACAACTTGCTTGTTTTAAAGGACAATTTTACTGTTTGAAACAGAACAGAAGCACTGTGTTTCCAGAACATGCCAATTGTGTTACAACTAGCTTCTTGTAAAGGACAATCTTACTGGTTTAAACCAGGACAGAAGCAATATATGCTTCCAGTATATGCTAATCGTGTTACAACTAGCTTATTGTGGAGACAACCTTACTACGTTAAAACATAATAAAAGCATTTATTTTAGAACATCGTAAGAAATTATTTTTTCCAGCTAAATTTGATTTCTGATCCACTGTCTACTGAAGGAAGGTCCAAAAGTCATATTGCAAAGATGTGAATTACTTACCAACTCCTTTAGAACTGGTAGTATTAATATGGCGATAGTCATGTTGCTTGTTAACTGGGTCATTACAGCAGCTGCAAGACTTACAATAATGATGACAGATCGACTGTCAAGGGTATCCAGGCTCTGTAGTGCTTCTCCAATTATGTCATTCAGACCAGAAGTTTTTATGCCATCCGCTATCGCAAATCCACCTCCTAGGAAAGCAAATAGAAAAACAAAAGAAAATAAGTTATGTTATAAGATATATTATTTTAGCCACCGGTAACAATATTTGTCAAACAGCTTCTGCTCAGAAGTAAGGAAAAAGCGGTTCAATTGGTATGGTCGGGCAAGGAGAAATTTTGTTTTTCCAAGCATACACGCAACTAGAAAAATTATAATAGGTACTACTGTAGAGAGGCTAGAGACGGCAACTATATGACGAAATGGAAAAGTTCACTTACTGCTTGGTGCGAGAGCAGATAAAATCTTATACGTGAGTGAATGATTGTTCAGAAGGTGGGAAAAAAAGGTTTCTTAGTTCCTTAAGTATATTCGGAAAATACAATCTGTTATATCTGGTAAGTACTTTATCATCATTGTTTTAATACCACGAAATGATATTGTAAACAATTCACAAACGTTTACTAACACCTGTCTTATATATTGCCTAAAGATAAGAAAGGTGTTCGAGTGGGCATAGAGAAAAATACAAAATTGTACAAAGTAAAATATACTTAAACATAGTCAGCAGTTTAGACACGAAATCATTTTTTGTTCAAGATAGGACATTTAACTTTTACATCTGTAGTATAATTATGTAAAATAATTTACATGAATAATTAACACGTTCCTGAAGATGGCAGGACACTGAGCAAGCCAGAAATTGGAAAATTTTGTTCACATTGTAGTTTTCATTCAAATTATATATATATTTTTTAAAATCATGTTGTTTATATATATTCTATATTACATTTTAGATAATTATACATTAGACTATTTTATATTCTAAACTATTATATAAATATATTCAATTGCTATCAAGTTGTGTTTCACTACCCGTATAGTGGAGGGCAAAATGGAATGTCTACCTCTAATAAATATCAAATGTAGTCAACACATTTTAATATTTTACTTTCATTTCTCAATAGAAATGTTGATGAGATTCCAAGGTTTCCATCAGTGTATTAAACATTAGTTATCGCTTTGTGTTCCAAAGATATGACGCGCTAAATAAAATGTGCGCAATTTGCCCGGCTTTACTCTACTTCATGTCTCAATTTTCCCTTTATCATTTAACCGAATACATCGAAAAGGGAGTGGACGTACTCGGTGATATATAATTCCTAATATTACTGCATTCACTGCAATCCCACCTATGATTGTTAAGAGTTCCAAAATGGCCGGTTAGTATTGTGACTAACTTGTTGGATCCTACCCAAGAGGCCTGGGTTTCATTCTCGCCCAGCGCTATTATATCGTTTTTTTACAACACACTTTTTTTACTCTTTTTCGAGTTTTCAATAATTGCTTCCTTTTGCTTTTATTTGCATTTTCAACATTTCATGCATTTCACATAGAAATGTTACAAAATCAAGTTAAGGTTCCTTGTTATACCAATTTTCAACATATTACAAACTTCACGGACAAGTGATAGGTAGAGTCAGGTTAGATATTTCATACGCGATTCAGATTATGTTTAACACAGCAAAATAACACAAGCATTTACTCCGAGTTAGGAATGTTACTCCATCGAGAACAAGGGTATCGTTAAGGCTCAAGTGAATATCGATAAGGCTAATATGAGGAAAGTGTCAAGAGAATGAATACACTTGTAACTAACGCCACGTCTTAAACAACGAAGAAGAAGTTATTGACATAACCTTTAGAAAGCACTTGATTGTAACTGGCGCTGTGGATTGGGTGCTAAAGCATCGTATGGGTCATCCAACAGGTCCGGATTTGATTCCCGGCTTGGCTATTTTTCAAAGTGCAATTACTAGTTATGAATTTGTTTCTTTTCGTATTTTCGACGTTTTATACATGCTGCACGGACATTAAATGCCGAAAAGCCTTAGCGAATCAATAGATCAAGTTAAATTTAATCATTATCAGCGATATAAACATCAAATATCTGGCGTTATCATTTACGTCAACACATCACTGACAAGGACTCACTCACTGTGCTCACGTCATTTCATGGCTCTTCTTCCTTAACGAGACGGACGTCTAAATTAACTCTGCTGGATTTTGTTTTATTGAATTAGCATGACAGGGAAGTGATATCAAAAAAAGTCTATATTTGAGTGAGAGGTGCATAGTAGACCTACTATGTGCTTTCTGCAAGTAATTAGGATACTGCAAGGTGTAGACGTGAAACGGAAAGCTTTCCAAACCTATCATTACTATCTGGTTTTACATGAAATTAAGGTTTCTTCATTTTGATCACTAATCTCTTGCAGAGTGTGTCTAATAAAGAATGGCCGTAATTTAACGCAACGATTTGCCTGAAGTTACCTTAATGTCTGTCGTAAGTTAAATAGCTTATTACAAAAGCAATATGTGCAGAGCAACCAACAAGTCTTGCACCAATCTTACATTGAAAGTACCAAGTCATGATCTCGAAGAGGCCGAGAAGTTATCCCGCTCGCTTTCTGTGCGAGTGGTCACGGGTGCAATTTTCGCCGGGTGAAATAAAGGGTGACATAACATATCATACTACAGAAGTTGCAATTTCTGTTACTCAATTGGTTCTGTTCTCAGAAAGTCATTTCAGGTGTCGGATTTGACCGACCTCTTACGGTGTCGGAGTTATCTTTACTGAAAATTTGCAATTTGGTATATAAATGGGCCTCCAGTACAGTCTTGTTGCTAACAAAATTGATAAGGAAGCAAAGCATCGCAGTATACAAATGTGGAATTGTGGAAAGGGCTATATTTAGTAGTACAGTATCGAAGCGACCGCCATCTTGAAAGCTGCTTTATTGGATGTTGGTCATTTTTCAAATAGCAAGTTGATAATGTGACACATCGATCAACACGAGTATATTCCCAGAAAATCATTCCAGGTATCCGATTTATTTATTTATTTATTGAACACAACAGGTTATGCACCTAGTTCAGGTGTTCATTGTACATATGATACATTCTACAAAATACTGTATACATTCATATTGGATGCTTTGTGGTGACATTCTGTAAAAACAATTCATTACTTTAGATAACAATGAAATTCACTCGTATTTACATTAAATATGTCTAACTCTGGACATGCTTTAAGAATACAATTATGGCCTACACCTTACGGTCTCTGAGTTATCTTCATAGAAAATATGTCGCTTGATAGATGAATGGACTCCTAGTACAGCCTTCACAAACCAATAAGGAACAGAAGAAGCATAGTACACAAATTTGGAATGGTTGGGTGACTATATTTTGTGGTACAGTATTAACATGACCTCTACCATGAAATTCGCCATATTGGATGGAGGACATTTTTTAAAATGGGAAGTGGGTATCGTGACTTATCAAACAATAAGATAATGTTTCCAGAAAGCCATTCGATATATTAGATTTGACCTAAGTGTTATGATGTTGAATAAACGATTACACTTAATTCACTTTTTAAGTAAAGATAACTCCGACACAGTAACAGGTAGGTCAAATGTGATACCGGGTATAACTTTCTGGGAACATTCTAGTATTGTTTGGTACGTCACACGGTCCACTATTTTGAAAGATTTGACTTTCATTCACTATGGTGAATTTAAAGATGGCGGCTACATTGATAATCTACTTCAAAATGTAGTATTTTCTCACTATTCTACGTTTGTGTACTCCGTTGCTTAATTTCCTTGACGGATTTTGAACTACAAAGCCTTACTGCGACAGTATACTGCTTACCTTGCTGCTATACATGCCTGCAATTTGTGGAAAATGGTACGTGGTGCAACATTTTTAAATATAATTTTCGTCTTCAGCACACCGAAATACGGTCAGGACACTTGAAACTATGAAAAAAGGGTTTCACTCTTGCCCAGGTTTCTTCCTATCACATACTCTTTGCATTTTTTATTTAAATTTTAAGGTAGCTTCCTTAGTTATAGTTGCTTTCAGAGCAGTACTCAGCAGTAGCGCGTTTGACCACGAATCGGACGGTCCGGGTTCAAATCCCGACCACGACACTGGAGACTTTTCTCCCATAGTTCCCATGCCTGGCGCCCTGAGGTACATTTAGCCTTATCAAACTGTACCAGAGTACCCTTGCTAATCCTGGGCACCTTGGGAAGGTAAAGGCGGTCGAGCGTGGGACTGACCATCCAATTCACTTCGTACTGTAGGTCGGGAATATGTCGAGCACTACCTCCAAATTTCTCATGCACCGTCCACGGCGCGTGCGTATCGCGCAGGAAAAAGCTTTACCTTTCACACCCGGAATGCTAGAGGGTCCGAAAAGTAATTAGTGTGAAGAAAAACTTGTGGTTGAAGGAGGTGTCGTATTGATTGTAATAGTTGCATACAATAACCTAACACCGCAATATTCCTGTGTTCCAAAGATATAACATCTGACAATAAAAAGGGAGTTCTAGTGTAACTTTTCAATTGAACAGTGTAGTTTGGTATGATAATCGGAAGAGTGCAACTTGGTTACGTTTCAAAGTTTACCGGTGTTGTTGATAGTTGTTTTAGGAAGTTAGCACCTTAATGAACCAGAAGTTTCACTTCTGTACCTCACAACGATATCTTCAATGCAGTGTGACTAACAGTATATGCATTTTAATGATGTAAGGAGACAGTAATGGCGTATTTTGTTAAATAGTTTTGAAATATGAGGATGTAAGAATTTAATAATCAGGTCAATGATAGATAACCTACTGTGTTCACAGCGCATATTTCAGAGGTGCAACTGAGGGTTTTCGTAAGGATATTTTATTCCTATGATATGTGATCTTGTTCTTTTGGCAAAACTTAGATTTTAGAATATTTTTTTTACGTCTGATTTCAAACTTGATTAACTTTCTAGGGTGCAATTGTACATAAACAGGTGTTGTATTTTTCAGCGGGTCCTACCAACACCTTGATGTTCGGTTGAAAAGGGATAACTATTATATTCGATTGGTATTCAGTTTTTCATTTCGTTTGATTTTGGTTTATTCAGATTCGACTAGATACCGAAAGGCCATAAACAGATTCAAATTTAAGATCTGAATTTTCTTTTTGTTTTAGAATCAAATTTGCCATCCACTTTGATTTCGATTTTTGCGTTTTTAATGGCATGAATCTACTAAAGCCGTCTTCGGGCGTATTTTTCTTTTCCGGCCGATACTTATTCCCGTAATCCTATTCGTCAATTTAACGAAACCAACTTATTAGTTGTAAACTACAATCCTTGCTATTGGCCAATTATGTTAACGGTCGATTATCCTCTAGAATCAAAAATTTCCAGACATATGCGTTCGAAATATTTTTCATGTTCAAATAATGAGAAAACATTTCTTTTCGGAAGTACTATAATTTTGATGAACTTTATTTAGATTTGTAGATGCGTTGTGTTGCGGTGTTGCCACAGAATATTATGGAAAGTTAATTGTATACGGCCAATATTATAAAAACAAATTCATGGTGTCATCTAACAAAACTTATTGGTTTAGCTGGAGTAGGATCATATGACATATAGTTGAGGAATATTATTGGCTCTTCTGTAAGAGAAAAATGTCAATCTGATTTGCTGTAATGTAAAAGGAATAATTTCCAAATGAAATTTAAGAAAAAAAGTAAAGCTATCCCCTGTACGATATGCATGTGCCGCGCCGGTGTATGAGGGTATTCTCGACCTACGGTACCAAGTGATATGAGGTCCCACGCTCTACCGCCTTTACCTTCCTAAGGTAAAGACGGTGGAAGTAGCAAGGACACTCTGGTACTCAATTTGATAGGAGGCTGAGTGCACCTCAGAGGGCCAGGAACACTGCGAGAGAAGTATCCAGCGTCCTGGCCAGGTTTTAAACCCGAGTCGTCGGATCGTAGTTAGACGTGCTACCTCCCGAGTCACGGCGACTTATCCATATGACATTTACTGAAATAAAATTAATATTTCAACCAAGAACAATTCTTGTTCCATAAAATAACATAACATTAAACATATCTATTAATATTATATTAAATATCAATCATTGATGTGCAATACTTCATTGTATTGATTATGAAAATACAGTATGTGCCGACTTCTGCACCTAAAACGGTGAAGCCATATATCACCATTATATCTGTATGTCCATGTTTATCGACAACATTCAAATCAGGAACTACTAGGGCTATGGAGATGGTTGAGGTGTTGTTGGAGAAGTCTCGGCCATGCGAGTTCAAAGCTACGAAGATCATCCTTGTCCATCCGACCGGGCGTTGATAAGTTTCAAGCCTACGAAGCGGTCGTTTGAGCTGGCGTTCGAAATTTATTGGCAAGACGAGGTTAAACTGCATTGATAATTTCTATTCCTCGTTCCGCCGACAACCTCACGAACACAGAAACTACAAGGCTATGAAACTGGTTGAGCTATTGTTCGAGAGGTCTCAGCAAAATTTTTCCAAGGACACACAGATAATCCAAATTGGACACTGGCGTTAGCACATATGTGTATTCCATTCTCTCTATTTTTTTATATTTTCGCTTCAAAGAGCTCAGTTCGGTTGTTCCATGAATGAGAATTACATTATTACATATTTCCGATTATATTACGATGTTCATGTTTGAAGTTCCAAGCTCCTCAGTATCTTCGGAGAATGGATAACTAATATTTTCTGTAATTCTTATTTTGGAACCATTATAGGAGACTGGATTCTCTTACGGTTACTTTAGATAGAAAATAACGGTTATAAAGGAGCTGCTTTAATGGATCCACATTTAAGTACCTAAATAGCCAATGGATTCTAAGTTCTTCGAATTTATATAAACCTCTAGTAATACCACACAAAAAAACATACAGGGAAGTTAACTACGAATTTCTTTCTGGCTTGGAACAAGTTTCTTACCTTGCCGCTAGATGTACACATGAAACAATATTATAAACATGTCCTTCAAGAACCCGTTCCTATTTCAAAAACTCTGTAGTTGCAAATGAGTAACAAAACTGTAATAAATCAATTATTAATTATCAATAAAAATCATGGATAAGATTTCAAGAAATGAAGTAAGTAGCCGTAAAACGAATTTCAACAAGACAGAATACGCAAGATATGGATATCTCAAGTTGGTTATTGGTATGAGCCGAAAATGCCCTATTTCAGTAACGGACGAACTTAACATGGTAAACAAGTTTGTTGAATTGTAAAAACGTAACGAAACGTTATCCACAAAGTAGAATTGACATGGAAGTAAATAAACGTATAAACGGGACAAGAAGCAGGTCAACACTTTACGGCGCACGCTGAATTAAACGTAGCTACAAACAACTCAACGCATTACAATTATAACTTTAAACTTATATGCTCAAGGAAATTACCCCAGTTTCTTGTTTTTCGTCGGTAATTAAGCCCCATCAGTGTGGTGACATTGTCTAAATTTTTGTCGAACTCAAATGACGTTGCTTTGATTTGAATAAATATTTTCCTTATCAGGAAAATATATTTCTACTTTGTTACCATTCGAGGAATACAGTTCGCTAAACTAGCCAAATTCAAAAGCCTAATTCAGTTGCTACTTCTACAAGTGAGGTGGAACCCAGTTGGAGACTTGTCCACATGTGCTTCCGCCAGGCTTTCCAAATTAAATGATATATGCGCAGTTGAAAATGTTCCGCCTAGACTCTTCAAACGACACTCCAACCACCAGAGTAGGAGGTTATCGATGGACGTACGTATATTATCTATGCGGCTTTGAACTCGTCTCGTCCAAACCTTTCGAACGACACTTCAATTATTTTCGTAACTCTTGTAGTTCCCAAGTTATAAAGTGCCAACAGAACGGTCCCAGCCTTTTCTGTTGAAACTTAAAACTACCGTGCATTTTTTGACAATAAAACAATATACCAAAACATACAATTCACTGATTGTTAAAACAAAAATTCTGGGTTATCAACTTCCATGATCGAGGTCTCCATTTATGTGTCTCACTTCCCGCATCACCATAGTCATAAGTGAAAAGAAAATATTACAGGGCTTATATACTAGGTAGTATTGAGGTCTTAAATAACTTACTTCTCATATAAGAATAGACGTTACATAAATACTCATCATCGCTTTACCTACTAATAGAAATGAAACTCCCATATTTAGAAAATACTTTAATGAACATACCAAGTAAGAGAAGAACGCCCCAAGGCATTTTCTTGTGCACTACTGGCCACGTCATTACTCCATGACTGCTCCTGTAGTAGTTATCTGGAAGATGTAGGATACATGATTATTATGACTTAAACGACAATTTCACTGCAATATTATGTATGTACCTTTTATATAGCAAAACAAAACTGATTTATTATACCTTTATTATGGCTTGAGGGGCATTAAATATGCTCTACAACATAAAAAATGGGCATGTCTTATAGGGGGAAAGCGAGAAAATTGTTTTTGGTTTGAAGCGTCACTCCTATACATTTCCAGTTTCCACTGTTGACATGTATCTTGTGCTTCTACATAAAGTGCCAGTAGTGACTTGCGACTTGTGGAAGATAGGTATTCTCGACATTTCTGTACTCTAAATAGTATTCCTATGATAAGAAGACCGTATGACATTGTAATGCAACGATCTTAACAAGAAGTCAATATACATAATGTGAAGATTAAGAATTCTTAAGGAGATGAAAGAATTGCATAATAGAAAATACCACAAAACGGCAAACAGCATTTTGAATTTGAATTTAATTTTTAAGGCCTTTAGGCAACTTTGGCTCAGGCCGGATGGATAAGATGAATTGGTGGGAAAAGGAAAGTGGGAGGAAACGGTAGAACTCCGAGAAACCTCACGCACACGGGGTTTGCCCACCACAAAGCTCACATGGCATGAGCAGGGATCGATCGGACGACCCTTAGCGTCAGAATGGAGTGCTCTACCAATTGAGCCACCGCAGCCCAGCAAACAATTCCTCTATTAAAGAAAGTGTACCAATCAATTGAAAGTTGTACTTTGAAGTAGGGACCCACACAGCATAGGAATTCCATGGAACGTCCAAAGAAAATGGTAACGGAACGTCGAATATACGTCCAAATCCAGGGATTCCGTTCCGTTCGCTATGAATATGTGATGTTAATGTGACGTTATTTCAGAGATTGTTTACTCTGGCGAGACAGTCATCTAAACTTCTGCACATGGGTGGTCCTCTCCCACACGTTTGATATGAGATCTTGTACGTCGTAATGAATCCCCAGAAATATGTAGTGCAATCTGTTAGTTAGTGCTGAACTAAGTACTACGTGAAGAGAGGGAAACACACATACACACACACACACACAAAGAGAGAGAGAGAGAGAGAGAGAGAGAGAGAGAGAGCATGTTGGAAAACCATTGAAAAGCGTAATTTTTACTATTTGAATCGTGTACAGGATGGGACATAAATAACTCCCCATTTTTAAACATCTACCCCCCCCCCCAAAAAAAAGAAACGGAGGAAAATGAAACACATGCCTACCTATTAAGGAAAGAATGCCATTTACTGACTAGCAATAAGATTTTTAGTACAGCAGTTTCATTTTCAATACAATTTTCAGTGATAAAATCACTGAATAGCACTTTTAGGCTGTTTTTCAACAGTATTTGCACCTGCTAAGCTTCAATCATGAGAACCAAAGTCTCATCTTGAGCACATCATCTTTAAGATCATGGCAGACGTCATTTCTTGAACACTCTCATTGTCTTGTGGGCAGGGATATCGTCAGGATTTTCAGTTAAGAGGGACGTAAATTCAAAATTGGGAGAGTGAAATTGGCGATTTTCAGGGTTTCTATCGATTTTTGACCGTAAAATATTTTAAGTTGGATGTCTGCGCTCGAGAATTTGGGAGGGTGAAACCCCCACACGGGGAGTATGGCAAAATAACTGCTTGTGAGGTTACTAAAAGGGAAAACGTATGCCCCGAGAACTGCTACTCCGCAAGGAGTTATATGCAGGACATGTCACAACTTCGCTTAACGACTACGAGAGTGTTCAAGAAATGACAACTGACGTCTTATAGTTTTTCTGTTCAAGACCTGTGACTTTGGTGCTAATGATTGATCTTGAACACGCGTAAATACTGTCGAAAACGACCAAAAAGTTCTATATTCAGTGACTTTGCCACTGAAAATTGTAGTGAAAATGATGGTGTCGTGAAAATCTGATTGCTTGTCAGTAAATGCCATTATTTCCTTAATAAGTAGGTGTTTTTTTTTATTTTCCTCCATTGCTTAGTCTTTTCAGAATAGACGTTTAAAAATTGGAACATATTTATGCCCCAACCCTGTATAATGAGAAAAAATCTATCCTGACCTTACCTAATCTATTTCTTCGACATGTGCTAAATTCTAAAATTTTGTATTTACGAAATAAATCTAACCTGACTTTCCCTAACCCATTTCCGTGAATTCTGTACAATAATAAAAGAGGAAAAGGACTCATGTAAACAATTATATATACATACTACAGAGATTTATACCGAGCCACCGTAGCTTAGTGGTAGAGCGTTAACGTAGCATTCTGGAGGTCGTAGGTTTATTCCCAGCGACCGACCGTCCTGACATGTTTTTTTTTCAGTCACGCCAGTCAAATGTCGGGATAGCACCTTTAAAATAGGCGCTAACCAACACCTTTACGAATCCTTTCCTCTCCTCTATCCCGACCTGAGTCTTAGATGCCTAAAGGTCATAAATAAAATTCAATAGAGGGATTTGTTACGACGTATCTACTACATTCAATCAGCGGAAATTTTTGTACAAACCAAAAAACCTTACTGATAAAGTGCACTTCGAATGCGCTCTGTGGGATTAAATGTCTACTACTGGGTTTTATTCAAGGAATGCATATATTATAGTTTCACCTTCTCTTTTCTTGTAAAAGTTGTAGTCAACTGGCAGAAGAAACAGCACCAGAAATAAGAAAATACCAACTGTTCCATCTGTGACTCTCCTGAAAATGCAAAGAAGAAAATATAATATTAACTATTAATAGGCATTGATGCTTTGTTTAGATTACTAAAATAATGATGATGGTAAGAATTATGGCTCACATTAACTTCCGTTTGGACTATGGAACTGAACTTGGTTCTCGTGCTTGATATTCAGTTTTCAGCCGAGCTGACATCTAGTGAGGATCACGGAATTTAAAAGAAAATTACATGGATATTACGACAATATGGCCTTGTATCCAAAAATGTAACAGTTTCGGAAGTATACCACTTCCTTCTTCAGACTGCACTCTACAACTGAACATAGAAAATTAACTTAAGCAATAAAGAAAGGAGATCGTCTTTTAGTTTCCACCAATCAGAGGTCAGTACTAATTAAAAGTTCAATTTTCTTACCCTAGCGCTGCCCTCCCACGGGAGAGCGCACCTGCAATTCACCTGTCAAATTTGATGACCCAGGAGATCGAAAACAACTTTTATCTGATAAATGTCAGAAATTCCTTCTGATAGATAGTCTCTCACGAAAACAAGTCCCTCACTATACTGACTTATACGAAACAACTTTAAAAATATCAATAAATGTATTTATAAAGTTGGTAACCTTCTCACAAATTAAAAAATAAATAAGTAAATAATAAATAAACTTAACTAACGATTAATTCAAAATAAATAAATAAAAGTTATGAATGTAAATAAATAAGTAAATAAAAATTAATGCTCACAATGAAACTACTATAAGAAAGGCCGCTTAGTGTTCTCATATCGTTCTATTTCTCCTCCTCCTTTCTTCCTATTTCAAAATGTCCTCCCACTCTTCATTAATACTATATCCACTGTTCCAGATCATAATAGCCTTATCGGCCACCTCTCTTATCCTTTTCGCTTCTTTCCACTTCCTAAATAATTGTGCCTACATCCATGTTCTACTACTGTTGCCCCTTCCCAGACGAGGATGCAAGAACGTTTGAAGCAACATAAGGATGATGTCCGATTAAGGAGAGACACTAATGCGATTTTCAAGCACGTCAGTGAAACGAACCATGAAGTTAAATGAAAAGGGGCAACAGTAATAGAACATGAATGTAGGCAATGTTTATAATTGCGTACTGTACAATTTACATTAACTTAAATTGTTATTTAGTTACATATGGCATAAGGAGTAATCGTTTAAATAATCATTGACAATAATAACCATTATTTACCAACATACTAAATAGCTCAGATTTAAATTTATTAATATTGTCAATACTCTTCAGATAATTGGGTAGTTTATTATACAGTCTAGCCAGTGTTCGAAGTGGGAAAGAAACAGAGACGGTATGTTTTGCTAATATTTGCCTAGACAAATCAGAAATTGATATAAGAACACGTATAGCATGTGTTTCAGTAACGCTATGCGTTTAGCTATCAAAAGCCAGAGCCGGTATACCATGCCGGTGCATACCGCATCACTTCGATCACTGAGTGTAGTACATAAAGAGTAAACATTAGAATGAGTAGTTGCGAAATTTTGTCTTTCTACAAATATGTTTCTTTTTGTCGTGTAAGATAAATGTGTATATTTGTCGTATAAGTAAATAAATGACTATTTTTCTTTGTAAATATTATGCGGTTATAAATATATAGGCATGGAACTGTTAGAAGTTTTTATTAGATTTAAACATATCTTTACATCATAACCCCGGGTTCATATTAGAAATACTTCTAACAAGCTTCTTTTGTAAACGAAAAGTATTTACACTAACATCTGATGCACCCCAAAATATTATTCCAAAGCTAACAAGAGCATAACATTTTGCATAATATAATGAGAGCAGAGGTTCTCGGGAAAGTGTCCCTTGTAATCTATATATGATGAAACAGATACCATTCAGTTTTTTTTATTAAGTTCAAGAATGTGATCATCCCATTTTAGCTTTTCGTTTATAGTTACACCTAACAATTTGCTTTTAGAAGTGTATTCTAAACTTAAAGAACTTACTATTATGACGGGAAACATAAACTATCGGTGAGAAAGATGAAAATATATATTTTTTTATTTGTCTACATTTATGTATATTCAGACTGTTTATTGAAGCCTATTCTATCAATCTCGCGATCATTGACTTTAAGTTACTTTCTGCTTTCTGATGAGTGTTTCCTGTCACTAAGATATTTACATCATCAGCGTACAAAATTACGTTCTCTCAATCTATGAATTGAGATAGGTCATTTATATACAACAGAAATAACATAGGTCCTAAGATAGAGCCCTGATGAATACCCTTGTTAATTTCAGCAACTGAGGAATGGAAAGCCTTGCTTCTCTCACTAAGAGTCCTCGGGATTTGTACTATCGGCTTTCTATTACTCAAGTACGATAAAAAACAATCATATGATACACCTTTGATTTCATACTGAAATAGTTTCGTTAATAAAGTTAAGTGATGCACGTTGTCAAATGCCTTAGAAAAATCTATAAATACACCTATAATATGTTGGTTCTTATTTAACGTATCTGAGACTTTTTTTTATAAAGTCAAACAGTGCAGTGTCGATAGATTTTTCTTCTGAAAGTGATGTTGGCAGAGGGAAATCAACTTCTGTGCAGATAAAAAAGTTATTTAAACGTGCCAACATTGTTTATTCAAATATTTTAGAAAATATTGATAAAACAGAAATGGGACGATCATTTTACATATCTGTAATGCTTCCTTTCTTGTATCTTAGAAATATTTAGCCTGCTTGGGAAAACCTATGACTCAAAAGAGCTTTTTATAAGATAGCAAAGTTGATTTCCAATTAAATGTATACACATTTGAATAACAATCGATGGAATTTCATCCAGACCAGATGATTTTGTATTTGACAGCTTCTGAAGATGAGTGTATAACTCTTCAATGGTAACTGGAGTTAGAAACATACTTTTCTCCATTGAAATATCCTTATTTGGATACCTGATTCCATGTTGTGCGAACACGGTCTTGGGAAATGCAGTCATGTCAAGAAAGTGATTATTGAAAGCTTCTCCGATATTTTTGGGTTTATCGAGTACCCTGTTATTAGCAGATACACAACGAATTTCATTTCTTACTTTTTTATTTATATTTTTATTTACTAAATTTCATGCAGTTCTAATTTTATGGTAGACTTATTAATTAAACGATATCCTTTTCAGGCGGTCTTACAATTTTCTAGTATTTTTTAAAATAAAGATTGATGTAATTAAGCAGATTACTTGACAGATTATTTGGAATGGCGTTTTAGTTTGTTACCGAAGCGAAGAAAACAATATGTATGAGGAATTGTAATATCAGCCGTGAGAGAATTATACTTAAAATAGGGTTAATGTTTATTCGAAGGAACATTTTGGAATAATTAGTTTTTGTACAAAACTACAAGTATTACAGAATTATATGTTAGTAATTTAGTATTGTATTACATAATGATTATCAGAGTGTCACCGTTCAAATGGTAATCCCCTGGAGCACGTCATCATCAAAACATGAACGTGACTGCGTATTTTACATATGGTAATGTCTATAAGTGCAGTGGATGTTTGTTGTTTTTATAAGACGCAACATCAGTTTTGTGGTGTTCAAAATAGGCCCATTTTTATGTCAGACCTTGTATATCAAGGTTATATAATCTGTAAGTGTAAGACAATACAGTGTAAGTGCCCTATTATCTTTGTTATAATTGAACGGAATTATACAAAGTAACCAAAAAAGGTTTTGTCGTTCTAGAGCAGTGATAAACAAAGAACAATAGAGTGGACGGTACGTACCTTTTGGTTTCGAAGTCAGCTCCATCAGCATCCAACACCTTTTGCAAACGTTTCTGCAGCTGCACAATACCCTGGTGATAAAATTCGGTGGTCTTCGAGGCAAAGAAGTCCATGAGTGCGTTCCGCAGGTCTCCCTCATTGGCGAAGGATCTCTCACGGAGGTGGTTGTCGAGGGAATGAAGCAGGCGTTAACATGTTGGCGCAAGGTCCGGTGAATATGGTGCATGGCACAGTCTCCCAACCAACTTGCTGAAGGATCTCCGGGTCCTCTTTGCCACATGTGGCTTGGCAGTGTCGTGGAGGAACAACACACCCTTATGATTCACCAATGCCGGCTCAATCTTCCTAAATGCACGGTGCACTCTTTGCAACTGCTGTGAGTAGAGGTCAGCAGTGATGGTCTGACCAGATGGAAGGAGCTCGTAATGCACCACTTGGCGACAAGTCCACCATACAGAGAGCATAACCTTTGGTGGGTGCAGAGGTGGTCTTGAGGTGTGAAAAACAGGGTTACGTAGTTACAACCAATGTCTGGTACGCTTGGGAGTGTCATAGAAGAGCCACTATTCGTCACCAGTGAGCAAGTAATCAAATATGGGTGTGTGTTAGGTGCCGAGTGAGCAAGGACAAACAGGCTGTCACTCGTTGTTCCTTGTTGGCTGCCGACAATGTGTGGGGTACCCACTTGCTTAACCTGTATGACTTCCCTATCCCATGCAGGTGTAGTCTGACTGTTTCTGCAAGTTCATCACACGTTAGACCACTGTTCTCCTCGATGGCTGCTTTCAGTGCCTCGTCATCCAACACATATGGTCGTCCGCTGCGTGGTTCATCAGCAAAGCTCTTATCTCCCGAACGGAATTTCTGGAACCAATGTCTGGCATATGCGGCGACTTGATGCGGCAGCTGACATACCCACTGTACAGTCATACAACAAACACACGCGAACAAGCTGATTCGATACCTCCATTTCTCTTTCACACTGGACGAGCTATGACTGCTGCGTGTGAGTGCTGTGCCTGTATTACTGAAGGTCGATGGTCAGACTAACTCATGATGTGTTAAGCGGACAATGAGAAGATTCAAAATAGGGCAAAGTGAAAGGTTCTTAAACGGGCAGTAGCTTTAATACGATTTTTTTTCCAAAACAGTGAATTTACTTAACAATTGTAGTACAATTATATAAAATTATACACATAAATAATTAACGCATTTCTGGAAGTAGCAGTGCAGTCAACAAGCCAGAAATTGCTGAACGATATTATCATTATACCTTTCATTCCAATTGACACAATTTTAAAATCATATTGTATTGTTTATATCATCATACACACTAGACTATTATATAATAGAGTCTAAAATACTATACTCTACATTGTTATATACTCTCTAGACTATTATATTAAATTACTATCAAGTTATGGGCTATCAAGTTATTATTGTGGGGGCAAAATGGAATTTCAAACACCTCTAATAAATATTACTTTTGGTCCACGAATTTCAATGTTTGTTTTGCTAATTTTGTGGTAAAATATTGAAGGGATTCCATGGTTTTCATTGGTATATTAAACATTTTATTTCTTTGTTCCAAAGCTATGGAACGTTAAATACAAAGAGCGCCACTATACCTGCCTTTACTGTATTTGACATCGCACTTGTATGTTTATTAAAGCGGTATTTGTGATCTTTTCCTATTTTCCGACAAATTACTTGTTCAATTTTTGCATTTTCGAATCTTATCACGTAGTTTGTAATTTTTACTGCGTTTTTCGTCTTTAATCCCAAAACATTCGTAATATATTGATGAGATATACAGAAATGGGTGTCCGAATAATTTTGACAAGATGTTGTATACAAGCTTAATCTAATTTTAAGATAACAATATGCGAAATGATGAAATTGTGTCGTTAACTGTTCAAGTTATCCATTGTTTACGATGTTGAAAGAACTTCAATGTTTCTCTAATAGTACTGGCAATACAAGGAGATAAATCTAATATTCTAATTCACTATTTGTTTGTCTTTGTGAAATGTTATATTAGAAACTGGTTGCAGAAAGTACTGTTCAATTTACTTCTCCTTACTTCCTTTCCTACATGCAATAGTTTACTTACATATCCAGTTTAACTGTCGAGCCCGCTATGGTTACATTCTTCATGAGTTCGGGTGCAAGAAGATCGCCCCAGCCTTTCATAAAATTTGGCTCCAGGAAGAAACACAGGAAAATCATAGATACGAACACAACGGTAACGTTAAGTTCAGCAGCAGACATTTTTCCAAGTGCTTGTAACTCCGAGACCAACATAGTAGAGATCTTTCCATTCTTCTCCGCTAACAGCTCAGGTTCCAAATCGGACCTACGGAAAGAAAGCTGACTCTGTACGCAGGGTTACCAACTGGAATTATTCAAATACAGGACAAAACACCGAACTGTTTTTCTTTTTAACATGACGGTCACATTCAATTTACAGCAATTAACCTTTATATTGGTAGATACACGTTATTTATGTATGTTTTATCTACTGATAAAAGTTGTAGAAAGAAACAAGACAAAATATTACCTGCTGGTTCCTATCATTTTCTTCTGCTTTTCGGAATATCGCGAACAGAAAACAATGATCTCTATGTAACGATACTGGAGTGACTGCTTAGTATCGAAAGATATTTATTTAAACTCGTTTGTCCACTTCCAGTCCATTCCAATGTGAATCAAATTTTCAGTTTTAACTCAGTTTTATACGCTTCTTCTAGCTGTACGGTCCGTTTTTAAGTCAATTCCTGAGTTATTCATATAAAAGTACACCGTACTCTGCATATCATAGTAAATACTGCAAATAATATTTACGTTTATTTTATTTTTTGGTAAGAATTAAGACATAAATCTGAAAACGTAATATCAAGCGTAAAAAACAAAGTTAGAACAGAAAATTTGGTCCATATTGGTTCAGACTGGAAGTAGACAAACGAGATTTAGTGCACGCTCCGCTCGTTGGCTTCATATAGTCATGAAATTTTCAGACAGCAGTCAGTCCAGTTTCGCTTTTAGATAGATGTCATTGACGGAAACAAAAACGACCGAACGCAATATGTCGACAGTAGTACCAGCTCTGTACCCTAGTAGTTATTAAGTTATTAAACAGCGGCAAACTATCACGTGTGAATGCCCGTAACCATGGAGCTAGACCGGTTATCTTTACAGGCGTTTGTCGTTTGGTTTCCTTGTGATTACTATGAGTAGTCAATAGAAACTCGTTTTACAAGTAGAATACGTATTTAAACATGTGGTTCAATTTGCTATACAGCCAAATCGCAAGCAAAACCAGGTGCAAGCATATGGCCAACCTTAACCTCAAATAACATAAACATTGCAAGCCTATGTGTACTAATGTCTTGCTCATTTTACTTTTAAAATGCCGGACGCCTAACAAAATGCCGGCCTGACGTTACTAGAAGGATTAAAAACATGACAGCCGGTAAAAACCGGACAGTTGGTAATCATATATGTACAACACTTTGTGGATTTTATTATTATAATTCTTAGCAGTAGTGAAGCCAATGTGGATATTACTGCAGTGAGAGGGTCCTCGGACAAAGAGTTCTGAACTGCTAAAGCATAAGACAATATTTTACACACCATTCCCGATCAACATCAAATCAAACGCTTCACTCTTATTCCAGAGCACACTAATTATAAATTATTATTATCACAACCAGAGGCACTACACTGACATCTGTCAGCCATGCGCTCAAGTATGTGATAAACGATGAAGACCTTTCCAAAAGTGTTGTCTTGTAGATCGACGACACGTATGTGAACTTAGCAGGACCAGTTACGAGGCCGAAAGAAAAATAACTCTTTTAGTTTCTACTGCGTTTGTACCGTTAAAATTTTCGTTTGTATCGGCTTTGAACCGCCGAAATTTGTAAAAACCGAATGTCCTGCTAACTTCACGTGAACATAGCAGGACACGACGACAAATAGGTTACAATTGCAATCTTTCTTTACAAATCGCTTCTATGTCGTTAGTTTCGGTTTGTACCGTCAACATTTCTGTTTGTTCTGGCTTCATACCGAACAAAATCGAAGAACAAAGTGGTCCTGCTATGTTCACGTGAAGTTAGCAGGACACTCGGTTTTTACAATTTTCGTCGGTTTAAAGCCGGTACAAACGAAAAGAGTTAATTGTTTTTTCGGCCTCGTAACTGGTCCTGTTAAGTTCACATACGTGTCGTCTATCTACAAGAAAATACTTTTAAAAAGGTCTTTATCGTTTTTCACATATCTTCATTCTCACGAAAAAGGACAGGCTGTATTATATCCTTGTTTTGTTCGATTGACTTTTTTTATTTTGAATAGCGCGGTTAACAACATTGACCAATCCCACCTAAGGAACTCCATATACGGATAGCATTTGTGACTGCCTCATCGATAAGACGCCAAGAAAACTGGTGTACTGATTGGCAACTTAATTTCAACCCCTCAAAATCTGCAGTAATTAGGTTTACTTTAAAAACAAATACCATCATATAATCCTATCAAGTATTCAACCAAATCATACCCTGGGTTCAACAGTATCAAGATCTTGGCGTTATATTTGACAGTAAATGAACTTCTCTTAATCAGATTTACCCACATCATTCCCAAAGCAATGAAAACCCTAGGTCTGATACATTTTCACTGATATCACTAACATGCTTGCACTTAGAACTTATTTCCTAAGCTGTGTTCTGCCGAATATTGATTCACTAGCCTGCGATGATTTCGTTGCACGGAATTTAATAGGTGACTGAACCTAATTCGTGTGTGTTCATTTTAAATCTGCTTTCCATTTATTTTTTGTATCACGTAAGGCTTTCTGGCAATGGCAATGTGCTCATAAAGTGTAAATAATATGATTTATAATAAAATAATACAGACAAAATACAGTACTCGTAAAATTTATACCTAAACCGTTAAGAAAACAAACACGTGTTGTACAATATTACCCCTTTAAGTCATGCCATCTTGGACACTTAAAATGAAGGTTTATCTTGCTAACCATAAGCACCATTAGCAATCAGCCTTTAACGTTACATCCTATATGCTTTTGTATCTTCTGTTTCCTTTATACTTCTAAGAAACCTCTAACCTCCCTCGGCCCGCTTTTCAAAACTGTTAGTAGATTAGAAATTAGGATTCTCGAAATAGATCTAGTCACTTGCCAAACACCGTGAAGCACAACCATTGCAGGCTAATGGAATTTCTAGTGTTTGAAAAAAGAATATACGCTATAAAACAAATCTCAATCAACCCAGCTCTGCTTTCCTCACACATTTAAAAAAAAATAATAACCAGGCAATGCTTTTTAAAAGATTCTCAGTTCTACTTAATACAAAAACTGTGGTTTTTCATTTTTTTAGTTTTTACACGCCTTTTATTACACTAAGAATTCACGTTTTATTATTATTACTCTGTCATGTGTAAGGAAAATGTTTTAATGTAATTAGGACAATTACTTAGTTTAATAGTATTATCAGTCTGAAAAGGCCCAAATCTATGCTTGAGTAAAAGTTACTGATCTCCACCAAGGCTAACATAATTTGCATGAAGAATTCAAGAATTGATATGAACCTGCATTTCCATGTATTGACACAAGTCGGTAACATTCAAGTAGCTTTTACATAAATTCAAAGAATGGATACTTCCATCGTCATCGCTATCTCCTATAACATAACAAAGACATACTACCTGCATATGCTAAATTATCTCATCTGTATATTCAGTGAATCTTGCCTCCGTAAATTCGTCTTTATACAGTAAAGGTTATTTCCATCACAATCTTCTAATTAGAAAAGTAAAACATTCCCAGCACAGCTTGTTTCGTTATATTTCAAGACACAACAATCCTGCTTCTAAATTCGTTAAAACACAATTCAATAACAACAATTGCTAAATTCGTTAAACATAATTCAATAACAACAATGCCCTGATATAACTGAATTAAATTAAATTCACTTAGAATGTTTCAAATTATAAAATTCAACAACAATCACTCTTTCCTATTCTCACAGAAAACTTAGATGAAAGGGGGAGCAAACGAAAGAACCCTGAGGAAACCCACACACACACCGTTTTCGTTCACCACAAAATCCACATGACAGGAGCCGGGATGTGAGCCCTCTACCACTGACCGATCGCGGCTTCAAAATAGCTCTCATTCTTTATGGAATTTGTTGTCATAAGATGTTCCCAAATTGATAGTGTAATTTTGAGAGCTGAAAACTCTTAACTGGAATGAACTCAAATGTACCCTAGAAAACTTAAATCGTGGAACATTTCGTTTGGGAGATGTAGCGTGGAGAAAAGAAGCAATTGCGATTATCAAATTTGTGAAGAAGGAACAGACGTTATTTTAGAAGGCAAATCGTTTCATCTTTCTCGAACTTAATTACGGTGTATACACCTCTGAAACCACTTCATTCATCGTGTACCAATAAAAGTAACGTAGAAGTTTCGTACATGTTGACTTTCCTTTGTAAAATATACCATAAGTAACGCCATATGTTCTTTCTTTTTTAAAACTATTACAATTTGTTGTAATTATCAATTTTCATGGCTTTCTTCTGTAGCGAACACCATATATTTCTGAATTTTACTTTAGTGTTTACTAGCTAATGTATTTGAAAAAGAAAAACTAACTTAGTAGCTGTACCAGTGTCTCAATTTATTTAAATAAAAAAAATCCCTTTCGGTAGGCCTACACGCTGAGGTAGATCTCGAAGTTTTTTTT
>JAGDQP010010586.1:0-14923 GCA_022664845.1 Lepisma saccharinum | reverse complement strand
TATATACTCGCTTTGTTTCGCTGGGAGCGCTGTCCCCAGACCCCCGTAGGGGGTTCGCCCCCCAACTTCAGAGCTTTTGAGAGAATGGTCCTCCTTTTTCTTAACCAAAATCTCCCTGCAGCACTACACCACCATGGTATCCATCTGTACTCTGCCACCGAGGGCTGCGCCCCCAAAAGGAAGGTTCGCCCGATTTATTGTAACCTACTCTTGGCCATACACCTTCAAAGAAAATTTCGTTTCTCTACCTTCAATGATTTGGAAATTGGGTTTTTGTGGTGGCCATTTTGGATCCAAGTTGACGACTTTTTGAAAGTTTTCTTATATTGTCGTGACCTACTTGTGATGGTACACTTTCAAGTAAAATTTCATTTATCCAACTCAAACGGTGTGCAAAATTGAATTTTGGGCGGTCATTTTGGATCCAAGATGGCGACTTTTCCCAAATGTTGTAATATTTCCCTAAACTACTCGTCATAATGCACCTTTATGCCAAATTTCGTATCTCTAGCTCAAACGGTGTGGAAAATGGATTTTTAGGTCCGCCATTTTGGATCCAAGATGGCGTCTTTGGATACATCATGTAATATTTTAGTAACATACAAATGATAATGTATAGTGTTACAAAAGTTGATATTTCTAGCTGCAGCCGTTTAGGCAGTGTATTCTATACAACAATGGGTTCGGCGGCCATTTTGGATCCAAGATGGCGACCGATTTTGTTCATTAACGAACTTAATTGAGCTATTAAGCCTAGGAACAACATATAAAAATTTGGTTCAAATATCTTCAAAATTATGGCCGCTAGCGTGTTAATATATATATATATATATATACTTCCATATCGTACCGATCTCAATAGGTATAATTTTCTTCGAAATCTTCCTAAAAATGATTTAAATAAAAAATCAACAATTTTTTTTAAACAAATATCATGATGTTTTAAAATCGTGGTTCAAAGTACCGCAGGTTTGAATCCAATGCCGTTTTCTCATCTTTGACCATGAGACGTAATATTTGCAAACTGGAATTAATTTAAAACAAGAGCCACATTTTCAGTGGGTTCTCTTACTAGCATAAGTTTATGATTATTTTCAGTTGTATCGAGGTTTCAGTTTATGGAAGGTTCTGTTACATCATATTTTTGTACCTTTGAGTACTTAACTTATTGTAATAATAAAAACGAAGTTCCACAGTATTGAAACGCGAAGCCATCATGCTGCCAAAGCATACCTCCAAGCGCTTATTACCTCCGACTTGCTTGGTAATAAGTATGGCCACACATACTGGAAGAGGAAAGATGACGTAAGCAAAACTGTCTTTTTGTGAAGCAGGTGTTTTCGTTCGAAGTCACCTTCTTCCAAAAGTCGAAATATTGTTTCAGCGATCAGATAAAAACAAAAACGATTTTGGTCAACCCATTTCATTCACTTCTTCCTATTTCATTCACAGCTTCCGCTTATTTCATTCCTTCGACTTCTCTATTAGCCCTTTATTATGATATTCCTATAGCGCAACTGAACGAGGGCGATTATTTTCTCAGCAGCTACCACGTCTTTGTTCAAACTCAAAGCACCGCAAAATCAGGAAAAGACCTCTCTACTAGTCAATCTGTTTGTATATGCGTAGAGCATTGTAATCTCTCCACACAATATCCTGTGCTTTGGGGACGAGCAACTTTGATGGTGCTTGATTTCACCTGACGGTAACTGAAAGCGACCTTTCACTTTTACTTGAGATTTGTTCAGGCGTTCTGCTTGCTGTTGCACTATCTGCAACTGTGTTAATGAACGTTACGTCACAGTGTCAATTCATGCAATGAAGTGCAGCTTTTGCTCGAACGGTCAGGTGCTTGTTTCCTTCTGCTAGAACGTAACGCCATCTATACTCTCTCCTTTCATACATATACTGAGAACGCTGCACAACTCTCAATTATTTGCAGTCAGCTACACTACTCTGAAAAGGTATACCTCCTAGCAGTAATACTCCACCGAATTTCATAGGTTTCAAGCTTTGGGTAAGCTGTCTTCTATTCCTCAGCTTGCTTCTTGTATATCATCAGGGAATCCGTGGGCAAATAGATATATGACGAATAATAATAATAAGATGTCTCTATTACCCTGGACTTAATACAGTGCACGGGCGGGACGACATTTATTATACTAACGTAAGCCTAAGGTGTTACACCTCAGAAACATTAGTAACGTAGGTTGCGAATATAAAGCAGGTAATATAAGTTACGTATAAATTTAATAACTTATACGTGTTACTTTTCTGTCTACTATGACTCAAGATGGCCAAGTCTATAACAATATCATATTACATATCTTCTGTGTATAGCGTTTAAACATTAAATCATTAATTAAACATTTCAATATTTTGCTTTGAAGTTAAAATAATAATAATAAAAGAATGCCACAATTCATCTATAAAAACGTAGAGAGTAAATATTACTTTCATAATGTTTCAACATTCAAAAATTCCCGCAGGCATTTAACCCCCACATCTAACGGTGCTTCTTCTCCACAATTTTTCATTTCTAGACCGGTTCCAATGCTGCCATCTATTTGATAAATTTCGAACTCGGTGTAGCTTTCAATAACTCCCAAATCAGTATGAGGCATACCATTACAACTCGCTCCTGAGCAAGGACAGAAAGTACTTGCACTGAGTTACACTAATTGCACTCACGCCATTCATCCAAACCGTTTAATTGCAAGCTTCACCACCTATTCGAACGCATAAGTGCGCACTAGTCTGCACTAGTTCAAGACATGCAGCTAGTTCGGACAAACTAATGATTACATTTAAACGAGAGAGAATGTTACAGCATGCTTGATGACAAAATGTTTTTGCCTAAAACAACTTTGGTTAACCAGTCTGCAGCCACGTTAATAATAAAATGAAATATTAAATGAAAAGCTTATTGCAGAAAGACAATTAGTCCAACATTTACACCTATCCTTTTTCACAATTACGGTTTTGAGTGGGTCAGTGGATCGTTTACCACGAAAGGAAAGGATAGGATAACCCTGACAACGCCTTCATTGTTTCTTTACTGCAGACAGGGAACTAACTGTGTTATTTAGGAAAGTTCCTGGTCTCTTCTACATAATTAAGAAATGTGGACATGTTGTCTTTCTGCTGTAAGGGTGTCGTCTTCTGTCGACAGTCCTCTCCTGTTGTGGGAAACTTCTTCTTGGGATGGGTTCTTTAGACTTGAAGGTAGGGAGTCGAACCTGCGGAATATACCGTGGCCCGGTCTGCTGTATGTAAGGATCAGGCGTGCTACCAGCATATGGGAGTTTCCGGCAGGTGACTTAACGCGAAGAAATAAATTACCCAAACGTAATGGGATCATCCATTTATTATTTGCCAGGAGATAGGAACATTTCCTGTAGCTGCTTCTAAGCAGAGCATTTAATTTTAATTCAATAAGTGAAATCTTGAGTTGTTTACACATTTTTAGCCATGTTGGTGGCATGGCTAATACCCACTGAGAGGGTTACGCCCTCTACTGGGGAAGAGATTTGTTTCTTTGATTGTTTTTGCCTAAGAGATTTTTAGATTAACTTTGTCAATTTACCCAACTTCGCAGGTTGCTTGCTTTTGTTCGGTTGGGGCTATGGCGGTCTAGGGTGTATTAGCTCGTTCGAGTTGACATCGGGAACTAGTCTTCCGCCATTTAGTGCGCGTGTTTAATGAGAGATTCTGTCAGTTGCTTGTTGTTTTATGCGTATGATATAGTCTGGTGGTTGTGGATCTATGAACGATGTGAGGTATGGGGCTTCTGGGTGGTTGCCTGGGAGGGTGAAGAGATAAAGACTAAATCCTAGTGGGCGAGGTATGTTAGCTGTATGAGGTGCTCTGTAGGTTGCGACGTGATGCATACTATCGACTAAAAGCGGATGGTAGGTCCTGTATCTTTTGGTTATAAAACGGGTTCTTAGTGTTTCCAGATCGTACAGAATGTTTGGCATGGTGACTCGTTAGTAGTTTAGCAACTGGACTAGGAAGTTTGATGCGGTGTGCTATTCTGAATGCATTCCAGGACTTGTAGAATTTTGCTTGTGCTGGAATCCAAGCGACGTGGCCACATGTTAAAACTGGGCGGAGAAAGACTTTGTAGGTGTTGAGTACAGCAAGTAGATTTATGCCCCACGAGGTTCCTGCCATTCGGTTTAGCAGGTTTAAGCGGCTGTATGCTTTTTTGGTGAGTGCTTTGAGATGTGGATTCCAGATGAGGCGATAGTCGTACGGGAGGCCTAGGTATTTTACTTCGTGGGTAGGCCTGGTTTAAGTTTTCTGTATGTGTAAAGTTAAGTTATTTGGGTTGCGTCGTACTCTGGTGTGCTGTCTTGGTGGTATCAAGATAATAGCTTGAGTTTTCGCAGCGTTTATTGTGAGTTGCCACTGGTCACACCATTGACTGAATGTGTCTATTGCAGTTTGCATTGTTCTGTTTAATTGTTGAACAGTTTGTGCTGTGGCAAGGAAGGCCGTGTCGTCTGCGTATTGATATAAGTGTATGTTATTTGGTAGTGCTGGTAGATCTGAGCTGAACATAATGTATAGTAGTGGTGAAAGTATTGAGCCTTGTGGTACTCCAGTATTTAAGAAGATCAAAAGAGAATTGCTTTGATTGATACTGATATTTGCGAGGCGGTTCGTCAGAAAGTTATAAATGTGCAGGATATATACCATTGGTTTTTGAAATTCGAGAAGCTTCCATTAGAGGCCTTGGCGCCATACTTTATCAAACGCTTTCTCAGATCGAATAGTACAAGACAGGAGGGTTTGCTGGTGTTATATTGGTTTGTGATGTGGTTGGTGGGTCGTAAGAGTTGGTCCTGGATACTATGTCTTGGCCTGAAACCTGCCTGGTGGTCTGGTAGTAGGTTTGTCCTGTGTGTGCAGGCGATGCACCTGTATACGTTCTAGTATCTTCCTAAATGTTGGTGTCAATTGTATTGGTCAATATGATGCTACGGAGTCAGATGGTTTGCTAGGTTTGAGAAACGAGAGTTTTTTTATGTTTTCCAGTCCGGCGAAATATATCCTGTTCATAGTATAAAGGAATATATGGCTGCGAGTAATATCAGTAAGCTTGGTGGCTTTATGTGTCTGTAGGTTATACCGTCGATTCCAGGAGCGGTGTTTTCCTTATGTTCTATTGTCTTGATGATATCGTTGCTTGTGATAGGTATGGTTAGTTGTCTGTCTTCATTCATACAGTGGTGTTCGTTTGGTAGTAGTTCCGGTGAATTTAGGTGGAATCATTGAACTGGATGATTTCTTGCTATGTCTGTTTTGAGTGGCATGAATTTCTTCTGTAGATGTAGTGCAAAGGCGTCAGCTTTTTCTGTATGGATTAGTTGGTCATTCTACAGTAATGGATGTGTTGTTTTTATGTACTTGCCTGTAAAGAGATTGAATGTTTTCCAGAACTTGGTTGGATGGTTTGTATCTCGGAGTTGATTGCATGTTTTGATCCATTGACGGAGTTTGTATGCTTTTAGGTAATTATGCATAGTTTTACACAATTCAGATAATAAATAATTTGTATAACTAATACAAATTAGTTTCATATTAATAATAAATATTGTCAATCAGTATAAAACAAAATTAATACAATTTAATAAATATAAAAGAATCTTCATTCGTTAAGATTAGGAAGAGTTTCAGCGCTGCCATCTCTGGAGTATCATAAACAACTTTTCTGTATTTCCACTATTCGGCATTTATCTTTAATAAATACATATGTATGTAAATCTTAATTAACAAATATAAATTTTAACTTATTTATATGCAATTGTTGCTAGGCAACCTCCACCATTCATTTATATCAAGTTATATAGTACCAGTATTTACAGCTATATGAATACCGTCACGCTGCAGTAAGTGGTTCAAATTGAGTTGTGATTACTTCGTATCATTGCAAATCCTAATTGAATATTAAATCAACTCACTTCCTAAAACCATAGTAGATAAAAAGAAGAGTGAAGTAAGCGCACGCCGTGGTGATTAGCATTCCAGGTATCGCCATACCCATCCACGTTCCGAAGTTTAGATCTCTAGACTCAGGATAGAAACTGAAACCAAAACAAAGAATGTAAAATAGTAAACAGCTTCATTAAGTACATTGCACAATAAATTAACAGAAGTTATTGTGTTTAAATTGTAATATCAGGTAAATTCCACAAAATTAAACACAAGAATGAGGGACTTATTCCGCGCTCGGGGCGTTAGTTATATTGTTTTTATGGACGTAAATACCAGCATAGGCGTGCTCAAGATGTAATCACTGGTGGTACCAGTTGAAAAGTAAGTAGGCACTTCTATAAGATAGTCCTCCATTTACTGCTACCTTGTTATATTCTATACATATAAGAACTATGTTCGATAATTTGTTAAACGTTTCAGGAAGAGGATTTAATGGAATAAGCAACACTCCATCGCTACTGATTATGGATGTGCTCACTTATCTGAATTATAATTTGTTTTATGGCCAATATTAGTGATTAACTTACTTTATTATGTTCACTTCACGACGACGAGATAGCTAGTAAACAATATTTTTTTAATCAAAACTCAGTTCCCTAAATACTGTACTAAAACAGTCGACTGTTTAAAAACCGCAGAGGGGCAGTATGAGACATTGCGACATATCTGAGCTTTTGAACTTCAGAACTTTCTTTAAGAGACTGTTAGTTTCTAATTTGTTGAGATCTAATTTTATAATTTACATTTAATGCCATAATATTTGTCGACAGGCAACACAATATTTCAGAAAGTTTCGAGTTTAGGAGCGATTGTAACAGGGTGATACCTTGTCACCACAATTGTTTAACTTTGCGTTAGAATATGCGATTTTAAAAATAAAAGAGATCAACAAGGGACTAACATTTAAAGGCTTAAACCAACTAGTCGTATATGCGGATGATGTAGATTTAATGGCCAACGGTATAGATGTACTACAAAGCAACACCCATGTCTTCGTAGAAGCGTGCGATGAGATTTTCTATAGGTGAACGTAAAGAAAACAAAGTGAAACCTACATGATAACAAGCGAAACACATAGGATGAAGGAAATAGATGCATAACAATTTGTTATGAATTTTATTTGGGTGTTTCTCAGTTTGAATCCTGACTCCATAAGGTTGGAGATTCTCTAGTAGGATTATAACCAATATATTTGGATGATCTAAAGTAGGTAAAATTTGTTCCCTGACACTGCGTACATAGCTAATGTTTCTCCACCCTTTCACTTCCAATATCTGGACAAAGCAGGAAAACATCCGTCACTTTCAGGAAAGGTAATATCTCTACAGTAACATACCGTATTCTGGATAATTTTCCCTGGTTCTCTGTTTAAGTTGTAAATACCCTCGTGAAGAAAAGGGATGGATCACGGAGCGATTCCTAACAGGCGGCATACTTCTCAAATATAAATTCTCTAATGTATGCTTGTTCCATTTCGATATGCACACGGTTATATCATTACATACGAACAAACTCTCATTTAAGTATTGCGTTAGCATGCACGATTTGATATCGGTTTATTGAACAAACTACTGAAATACTATACATATAATAATGACAGGAAAAATGGATTGATGCCTCAACCTATAACAACAATATTTCGTTAATGCATATGCTTTTGGAGTTTCTATCATTTGGATAAAACTAAGTCTTGATGTGCAATATTCCCAACTTAGAGCTAAAAAAGTTTCACAAGAGTACAAATTTCAGCAATAAATGTATATATTTATTTGCCCAAGATAGATATCCTAACCCTACCTAACTCTAAATTCTGCCGGCAACAATACTTTACCATAGAAATATTATGCGTCGAAACTGAATGTTTTTAAGAATTAATTCTTTCATATTTCACGCATCAACACAGATGGATGAGGTGTCGTACATCACGTGGCTCAACGTACTTTTTACAATGTAAATATTTCACTTACAATTTGATGAAATGTATATAATTGTCAAGAGAAACACTTAAGAATTTTCATTTGAACGATTGTCTGTGGTACTGAAGAGCTCCTGCAGCCCCCATTTTAATGCCGTATATGGTGAACTTCTTGGGCTTTCTAAATTATAATATTAATCTGCCTTACCCTGACTTTAATCCAGATCTTGTATAGATGTTTGTTTACTCGAGTTCTATTTCAATAATGTTCTCGCATATAAAACCTTTTCATTGTCTGAGAATATCCTCAAGATTCGTCAATATTACATAACGGAATCACGGATAGTTTCGTTTTCCAAAAACTAACAGTTCGTCTGCCTGTCAGTTGTTTTACCTTTTCTTTCTCGCGGGATTCTCGCAACCCCGAGCGAATGTTCATTCGAGCAGTGTATCGGCTCAGCCTTCCCACCGTGCATCGTACCTATTACAAATTAAGAATAAGATCATGGACAAAAATAAATTTAAATACTTCGGAACGGAAGAAGTAAAAAGTCGCTTAGCATCGAGTAAGGCATGTTTCTATTCAGTCGAGAAACTACTAGCCTCGAGATTAATATCAAGAAAGCTGAAATTTAAAATATACAGAAGTTATTTTGACGGTAATACTTTACAGCTGCAAAAGTTGAAGTACGACCCTAGCAGTTGAAGATAAATTACACGTGTTGAAAATAAGGTTTTAAGAAATGTATACAGGCGGAAAGGGGACAAACTGACCGGAGAATGGAGGAGACAACATAATTAAGAACTCCACAGGCCGATTCACGCCACATGAAAATAATGAAACCTCGAAAGCTAAGATGGGCAGGCCATGTAGCTCGGATGGGGGAGAAACGATGTTCTATCTTGGTTCTATTCTATTCTAATCTGGAGGGAAAGAGGCCGTTGGTAAGACCGAGACGTCGTTGGGATGGCAGTATTAGAATAAATCTTCGAGAGGTAGATGTTCAAGATGAAAACTGGCTTGATGTTGCCCAGAACAGAATCCAATGGCAAACGTTTGATGAACTTTCGAGTTCGGTAAACCATACAGTGAGTTAGTAATGTTCTTATTATTTTAAAAATTATAGTTTATTGATAGGTCATTTCCATTTTAATGTTTGTAGTACCCGTATTAGGGACGTGCAAAGTTCTTTAGTAGCACTATTTAAAACTTAAAATAGCTTGAGACACTTTTGCCCGAATTTTTGTTATACAATATACATTCAAAATAACTTGCTTTTGTTTAAACAGGATTTTTTGATATCCTAACGAATTTCGGCCAATTGTCACGATTTATGCTGAAGTAAAAAAAATCCTTCGAAACTAGTCTACTTTACTTGATTTCACTAATAGTCCGGGTGCCAAAGGGGTAAAGCTTGTTTTGAGGTATGAATAAAATGTTTTTACGGTTTGTGTTTCATTGAGATGCGTGTTTCGAAATTCCGTTGGATGCCACCTTCCAGCTCGTGAGCAATATCAGTAATCCAACATGGCGGCAAATATGGCCGCCATGCACGTCATTTTCAGACCTTTAAGTTATATGCACGTGCGGCATATCAAATTAAATGTTTTTGTGGTCCGGAAATATGAAACTGTAGTCTCTTTTTGTGTAAAGTCAACCGTAACGAAGTTAATACATGATAGTGGTTCCTCATTCTATTTTATTTTATTTCATGCAGGTCCTGACGAGTGAGTGAAATGGCTGACTCCACCAAACAGCAGTGTCTTTTTGAGTGTGGGAAAACAGATGTGGTGACAGCAGTTACCGCTAAAAGAATAGAATCCATAATAGCATCAAGTAAACAACGAGGAGACTGTATTATCCAAGAATTATAGCAATGCCTTTCTGTCAACACCCAATTGGAGATACATTGCCATAGAAGCTGTGTCTCAAGTTACACTTCAAAAACCCATATTCAGCGCGCTCTTAGAAAAGCGCACTCCAAACAGAGGACACCATTCAACCACGTAAACGGCAGTTACGCTCAGATTCACAATCATTTGACTTTCAAGTTGCGTGCTGTTTTTGTGGGGAAGTGTGCAAAGACCGTGATCCGAAAAATCCTAGCCGGTACCAGCTTTACTTTCTAGTACTACGTTGGATGTGAAGCAGATAATACTAGACGCGTGTGATAAAAGGAAAGACAAGTGAGCTGAAGAGGTGCGTTTAGGAATTGTAGGTGCTAGCAGTGATTTGCATGCCGCGGACGCTAGTATCACTGGAAGTGCCACAAACTATTTACAGGTGCTAGAAATATTACTGCGACAAGAAATAAAGCTTCAGCGTTTAATGCGCAAGAAGACGATGCTGCTTTCAAGGAAGTTGCACAAGAAATGTTTGAAAACAATAGTCAAACATGGAGCAGTATCGCTTTACACTCCCTATATTCATCTTTCGGGGGTCGACTATCGAGAAAACTGTTAGTGCAAAACCTGCAAGAACATTTTGGAGATGAACTGTTAGTATTGTCCTCTCCCAGAATAGCAAGCCTGATTTTATTCAGGAAACATTGCACAATGTCGCTGATTTCAACTGAAAACGAAGAGGACTTTCTCTCGGAACATATCAGACCAGTGGCTGCTGCAATACGAAAAGAAACTCCTACATCGGACAAATCCAAGTACTATGTCAGGATTAATGTGGAATCTGCAAAACGTGATTGTAGTCAGACAGTACTGCAACTGCTGTCCGATCTGAATATACCAGATGTCACAGCAGTTACAAAAGGCAGCATAGTAACAAGTTGCTTGAATAAATCAGCTGTCCCATTGTAGCTTGCATGTACCAATGCAGTGCAGAGAAAAACTGTCATCGAAGAACTAAGCCACTTCAAAGTTACCAGTACTTATGACGAATACAAGCATTTCAAAGCATCAGTAGCTAAAGCTTGCAGCGACAACTACAAGTTGCGTGGCATAAGAAAAGGACAGGGACTTCTTCAAGCAGTAGCTGGTAACTTCGATGCTAGAATATGCTCAGAAAACGGCTTACAGCAAACTCATGCCATGGGAATGATTTTGGCAAGGTTTTCAGGAGACAATGAAAATGGACAGAAAGAGGAAAACCAGGTTGTCATTCCCAGGATTCCCAAACAGGAAGTGAGCAAATCTCCAGAACCCGACGTCACAATTGCAAGGTATAGCGAAATTAAGAAAGTGGCTATGAATATGAATCCTGTACCATGATCTTTTCCGCCACACTGAAACAGTTAGCTGTCAAGGTATGCCAACAGATATCATTGTTGAACGCTCGAAAGAAAGATGTAGAATTCTTGAAAACAATTGTCAACAGTGACCATGTACCGGAGTATCACGGCTTCAACACAAAACTGGCTCGGCAAGGAAGTCATGAATTAGTACGGGCCACGCAGGCCATGTATCTACCCCTGATTGATTTGTCGCCAGCAGATCATAACACTGTTCTTACAACCATGTTAGAAATCAAGCGACTGAATACACAATATGGACAATCATTCGTCGTGCTGACCACTGATCAGGCTATATACAAAGTAGTATTGGACATTAGTTGGAATTACCCTTCATCATTTTCTGATTTCGTTCCTCGGCTTGGTGGTATGCACATACTCATGTCTTTCGTAGGGTGTGTGGGCCCCCTGATGAGTGGCAGTTGAATTGTAGAAGTCCTTGAGTCCGCATTTGCTGGGGTATTGTAAATGTTGCGTGGTAAGAAGTTCCCTCAAAATGTCCGAGTCCTGAGTCGGTTAGCAGAAGAAGTGTTACGTCCCTTTCTGGAAGAGAATGCTGTGACGAGTTGGGATTCCATGATGAAGGCGTTAGAAGAAAAAAGTGCCACGAGTCGAACAACTCGGTTGTGGGTGTTTTGTCTCATTAAGCCAGTGTTCCTGATGATGACCTTCATACGAGCAGAAAGAGAAGCGGATTGGTGTCTTCATTTGTGATATGTAGAGGAAATGTTACCGTACTTTGCTGCTGCTGGTCATTGGAATTATTTGCGATGTGCCTGTGCCTATCTCATGTAAATGGAAGATGCCGCAGAAATGTATTGAGCGATTCTTGAAAGGGGAACATGTAATGAGACACACAAACGGGTTTTGGAACGGTATATGGACAAACATGATGATCGAAACTACTCTTATGAGGTATGGCCATGGTGGGAGAGGGAACTCCTTGACTTGTGTGACACTGAACAGGTCAGCAGTGAAACGGTGGGCCCTAGGCATGCACGTCACGAGTCAACTGGACAGCGGCGTGCGTAAAATGGAGAAGAAGAGGGAAAACGAGGAAGAGCGGTTTCACAAAGAAGAAAGAAAGCAGAATTCTCCGAGATGCTCGAGACCGCAGCAAATTAAGGAGACAGTTCGAGTTATGCATACAGCCCTTGAATCCAGCACAGCATCCCGATGGACTGGTAAACATTGATTCAGGAAGAATAGCTTCCGAAGGCGTTAATGTGGACAAAGCGTACGACATAGGAATTACGTCTGTACGCACCTACAAAGAAAGCCTTCCACAGGGGTTTTATGCTCCATTTCTTAACACTGTACGCAACATAGATGAAAAGAAAGGAGACGGTAGAGTGAAATCCACAGCATCAAAGGATTCATCTCTGTTGTATGGAAGTCCTTGCCCTTCATAGTAGTAGGGACATTGACATACGTGACGTGCTGAGATTTGAACTTTCTCCAGTGCCTTCCTCGATGTTTAAAGATGACGGGAGAATGAGAGAAGCTACTGATAAGTCAGTGCTGATGAATGCATTGGCGGTGACCCAATCAAGCAGAACTAGCAGTACGCCTTCCCTTATTATAATTGATAGCTGCGCTTTATTATATATAGTTCACTGGTCAGTCGCGGGAACAGTACGGGACTTCCTGACAAATTTCTTGCAGAAACTGCTTCTATATCTGGAGAATGCTGATGTAGATTTAGTAAAAAAAAAACTTTATTTTTATATGGGCCAGTTTAGTAACTTTGGACTTCGGCCCGTCACGATTTGCCTTTAGCTGTTAAGTGTTAAAATCCACACCCATGCCCCTGCCGGGACTCGAACCCGGGACCGTTGAGTCCATAGCCTACCGCCGCAGACCGCTCGACCACCCGACCGGCATGTACATTTAGTATTTGATAGATACAGTGATTTCAGCATAAAGTCATCCAGAAGAAGTGCTCGGGAAAAAGCTTCCAGGTTGTTCACGCTGAGAGAAGAAAGCCACTACCTCCTCGAGATGTTGTTCTACGTAACTTCAATAACAAAAAGCAGTTAATTAACAACCTCTTGTGTGAATACCTCAGCGAACATTTACAGACATGATGCACATTCAGGAAGACACTAGTAGTAACGGGTCGACATGTGACACCATTTCAAGTACACCGTGGAGATGTAACTGAAAGGAGTGACTTGAGAAGAGACCACAAAGAAACAAACGTTATTATGATTCAGTAGCTGATATGTGCAGTGGAACAAATAAATGACATTTCCATATATGTGCTATGCGATGATACGTATGCATTCGTTCTGTTGCTGTACTACTACTACCATATGTTAAAATTCACGAATGACATCTACATGGTATAGTTTAAAGCATCAAGAAGTACTGTAGATATCAGGGCGACTGTGTTAAAAAAACGCTGACATAATTACAAGTCCCAGTTGCCCATGCTCTTTTTGGTTGTGACACAGTGGCACCTTTGCACGGAATAGGAAAGAAAACAGGTCTGAAACATCTTCGTGACTGAAAGGAGTTACTGACATTGGATCATGTCGAGTCTAATATGGCAGAAGTAACGGAAGAATGCAAAGCATTTATCACTGCTTGTTACGGCGTCCAAGGTGCTGACAACATGACAGATGCAAGAATAACAGTTTGGGCCAAAAAAAAATGTTATGAAGGCGCTACGAGCTCCTTCTTTATCATAGCTTCAACAGACTCATGAATGTTTCGTTGAAAATGTTAAGCAGTCTTATCTTCAATGCATCATTTGGTTATCAGCAACAAGCGGGACTTTGCCATCAAGCATACTTCCCACATTGTTTGGATGGCAGAAGAAAGATGGCATGAATGAACTAAGTCCAATCTCCGTTCCACACAACACTCCAGTCGCACCTCCATACATTTTAGACATGGCCAAGTGTTCATGTCGCTCTGATAAACCGTGCAGTACTGCGAGATGCACTTGCACAATAAGCAACATTTCTTGCAGCTTGATGTGCGTGTGCTGCCAATCCCTAAACCAATCTTCCTGCAATTCGCAAACCAGAATAGCGGATGTAGTGGAAGACAGTGACAGTGACGAAGACATGTTGTAGTCCTCTCGATACACGTACTTGAGCTGTATATTTTTAAAGAACTTGTTTTGGCTTTTACCACACATAATGTTACGGATCAAAATAAGGACAAACAGAGGATGAATTTGGATGAAATAGTGTGCGCGTGCAATCTGGGGCAAGAGGACGCTGATGCCATCTGAGCCCGTGGCGTTCCAATAGAGACCCCGGACGAGTGGTTGTAATGCAGTGCAGGAGTAAACGAGTGTTGGGATGAGTGTCGCATTAATATGTTTTATTTCAAGAGTTTGAGAATAATGAAGCAAGTAAACGAACCCTTCCACATTGGTATTAAGGGACTGAACTTAAACTGAAATTCGATTCAGAATAGAAAAGAAATCAACAAGAAGTAATGTATAAATTGAGAACGCAATCATAACACACAGGAAAGGCTAAACCTTCAAGAAATACAGCAAAAAAAACTAATAAAATTATAATAAGATAGTTTTAGTGCTCCAACGAAACACACAGGGTAGAAAGCAAATACAATCACAAGCAGAGTAAGCTAGAGGAAAGTCAGTGCTGACACACAATACACAAATATATATCTATATATCATCATCATCAACATCATATTCAGCCGTTTTCTATCCACTGCTGGATGAAGGCCTCCCCCTTTTCTTTCCACATATCTCGGTCTGCTGATATCCTCATCCATG